>BMAO01019443.1:0-48983 GCA_019973975.1 Trichonephila clavata
AGAAAGAAGTAATATAACCATAATTTTAAAAATAAGGGGTACTTTTTTTTTATCAAAATACAATTGATGCGAATTAACATAACATTTTTACCTATCTACCAATTAATTTACAATTTCTGATGAAAAGAAACGTTTTATGCAAGTATTTCAACAACTGCGAAGTTTTAAAAATATGGAACTTTTGTAACTCTATTACTTAACCTAGTTTCTATTTTTTTTAATTAATTTTATAATTGAAGTAATGATGTACTTGACAGTGAGAAACTGCTCAGGAAATTAATAATAGTGTGAATAATGTGTTATTATTTTTTGCTGCTTCTAAAAGATTTTTAATTTATAGTTTAAAAAGACTAAAAAACACTCTTTATAGTTAATAGAACTAAGTTGTAATTTAATCTTTTAGTCGCCAATTCTGGAATTAACCGCCAAATCTGGAAATGAGATCTGGAATTAGTCGCCAGATGCGGTATGATATCAGAAAGTGGGAAATCGTTAATCCTGATCAGGAAAATGGAACACAATTATAAAATTATTGTAATGACATCAGTCCTGGACACGTGAGAAAAATTTCAAATTAATCTGACCTTTTAAAGTGGGTAAAATTTGAGTTCAAAGATTCCGTTGCATACAAGTGATGTTTATAAAAGTGTTAATGTAGTGTTAATGTGTGTCTGTTGCGTGAGTGCGGTTTTATGAAATAATAATAATAATAATATTCTGGAGTCCTAGAATTGTCTTTTCTTGGATTTATTGGTAACAATAACTTTCAACAATAAACTTAACAATCTTTAACAAATTAAATCATTACATTAATTAGGCTGAAACTAAAGAGAATTCTAATATTCAAGATAAAAATCCTAGTAAACAACGGCACCTGGACGCCGAAGCCAAGAATTGCGAGAAAACATCAGCACATCTAGTTATGCTGAAGCCAAGTTCAAGATTCCAACTGAGACAGAATCCGTTACATATGGTTTCTGTCGAGATAGACCACGTGGGTTATGAGCGGGGTGTCAACTACGCTCTACCCACTCAGACCACCCGGTCCATAATTTACAACAGTTAATAAAAAAGGAAACTAATCTATATTTCAAATTTAAGCGTTTAACACTGCAAAAGCAATAAGTTGGGAAAATATTTTCTAATTCAATTCATTATAAATTTATACTATTATGTGTGACTTTAACATAAATTTATTTGTAACATTAAGAATTTTATTATAATCGTGCTTATTACATCAATAATTAAATTTGATTACGCACTAAAATGCTTAAAGTTAAAAGAAGATTACATGCAACTATTTGAGAAAAGAGAAAAAAATATTACTAAATTGTTATACTTCAAATACCCCCAAACTCAACATAGTATAAAAAATTTTAAGATTATTCGAAAAGGTTTAGACATATCTTTCTCCCTTTATACGTGATGTTCTAGAAATCAAGCTATGATAAGTATGCCCATTTGAAAATTCAAATAATGGTAAATAACACAGCATTGTTAATGTTATTTTGACAGCAAGCGTGCACGATTTTAAAGTATAACTTAGTTCTATTGTATTCTTTTCGCTTTCTGCGGCAACATTTACATCGCTATTCATTGCCTTCACTTTATTTTCCAAAGAAAAACAGGTTATGCAAATTAAAGGCGTTAGTTGAAATTAAGTTCACTGAAATTTAGAAAACTTCTGCACGCTTAATAAGAGAATTCTTCAAACCATTTACATTGGCGATAGATATTGTCAAAGAAAATCATCGAATATTCATGAAAAACGCACTAGAGAAAGAACTCGTGAAGGAGCATTGAGGCAGTTTATGGTGGCGGTGGAGAACACGGATTACTTCGAAGGAGAAATTAATATGTAAAGGAAGATGCTATTTGAGTGGCGTAACATATACCCCCAGCTTTCTAGCGGGTCCAAAGCCTGGCTGATGCCAAGTACGTATTTGGTTGCAAGTATTGGTACCTGACTTTGCAGAGGGCCCCTAATATTCTCCGTTATGCCACTGGCTGTTGTGGATGATAACATTTAATTATTATAATAAATATTAAAAAGGGAAACACTTAGAAAATTCTTTAAAAATTTAGTTCTTTAACATAAGTATTGATCTGTGTTTTTAGGGGGGGGGGAATAAACTGTGTATAAGTTACGGGTAAATTTCGAAAGCCATTAATGTGTGGATTGCCTAGCTAATCTGCGAATTAACTTATTTTCTCCGCTAAAACGCGGAATCAAAAGTTTTCCGCACTTTAAACAGGTAATCTTCACATTAACAGTTTCCGCATCTTTAAAATTCAAAAGTTTGTTTCTCTCAGTTCTTTTCTGTTGGGCATTTTGATTGAACGTCGACTCAACCCAGAATAATTTATCTCAATATTTAGAAACAGAGTGACAGAGACAGGAAAAGTATTCGATAAAAGATTACTTGAATTAGTTTATAATAAATTGAATTACAACGCCCTTAATTGTAATAATTTGTTAAACCGTTTGATTCTCTGTATTATAGTTTTTCAATCTATTGAGGATTGATTTCTATCAAATAATTTGTTGTTCGGTTGATTGTATTAACGTGATTCTTTAGATATCGGAAAATAAATAGAAAGAAGCATTATATCAATTTCCTTAATTACAATAATGTTTTAAATTTTTGTATTAAAATTTTTGAATTGATTGATGATTGATTCTATCAGGTAATGTATTGATTGTTCGATTGTATTAACATGATTCTTTAGATATCAAAAAATAAATGAGCAACATTTAATTTAAGCGTACAGAAACATTGCTGTTCCACAAAAAATCTTAGTTCCGCTTTAACGAGTGTCTAGTAGGTAATGTGCAAATTAACGTGTGTACATAGATATAATGTTCAGATTATCAATTTAAGGTATCCGACTACTTATAGATTTAATTCCAACTCATTATAGATTAAAAAATATTAACTATCATAATTAAAAAATCCGAAAAAAGCATTAAGTACATAAATTAAGCTTCTTTTTTATACAACCATACTTAGTATTTTAGTCGCAAGCACAATCTTAGCGAGCTCTTTCAAAAAACATATTGCTATTCATTTATCAGAAATAAGTATTAAGCAATTGTCATTTTCGTTTCCTTCCTTTCAGTGATTGCGACTAATTCTAGCTATGGCTCTTTCCGGCAATTTACTCCCGGATGACGCTCATCGTAAAAAGTACATATTAAATATAAAAGTTACTAAACAGATTTTTTTTTATTACAGTCACAAAATTAATTTTTAATTAAAATTCTAAGAATTAAAAAATATAAAATAAGTATTGTATTAGATAACTTAAGCAAGTTTTTGATTTAAGAAACGTTTTAAACACTGAAATGTGTTATTCAGAAATTTAATTTGACAAGCAAAAAATGAAAGAAAGAAAAAACAGAAGTTTTTTTTAAAAAACATTGTTCAAAAAATCCAATCTTTTGTGGGCATATTGAATTTTTACAATAAAATAATTTTATTCTTGAGTTCTAAGGAATTAAATGAATTTCCAGCGAGATCTAATAATCATCTAAATATAAATAATTCAAATCAAAGATTATCATTTCGTATTCATTGATTATTTAATTTAAGGTATCCAACTACCCTAAAGCTGTGAATTTTGCCTAAAATTGACAAACTTTTTTATGATTTTATTTTATAGACCATCTTTATAAAAATACCAAGCTTATTATTTTCCGTTCCCAAGAAGAAAAATTACAAGTGTTTTAGTAAAAGCAGATGGCTATTACTTTAAGCAAAATGTCATACTTTAAAATGCGTTTGACTCGAAATGTGTTTTTTCGAAAATGATCAAACTGGGACAGCGATTGCTCAAAAAGTATTGAAAATAATTTACTGAAATTTTTTGTGTATATTCTGTATAACAGTAGAAATGCTTTAACCTTCAGATTTATCAATCATTGCTTTATTACAAAATTTACAGTCCCTTATGTTAATATAACCACTGTTATTTTAAGCAATTTCATATAATAATTGAGATAAAGTGCTCTAGTTTTTGTAAAAATTAAAATAACTCTTATCCTGAAAGGAAAATAAATAACAAAGCAACACATCTCAGAACAGAAAAATTGAAAAATTGTTCATAAGCTTTTAGTACAGAATAGGCCCCGTTTATGTTATTTTTTGTCAATTTTTACCCATTTTCTCCTATTTTAATAATAATAATTTTTTTATCTTCTTAATTTTAGCATATTTTTCTTAAAATGTACTAAATAAATCTAAAAACTACAAAAAAATCCTCATATCTCCATTTAAAAAAAAAAAAAGAAAGAAAGTTGTGCGCAAGTAGTCGGATACCTTAAAATATTTTAATAATATTTTCAAAAATTTTTTTAAACATCAAAAATTTAACTACACTTACGAAAGACCACCTTAAAGAAGTAAGTAGATATACTTTTCAAGAAAACCTGAATAACAATGCTCAAATAGAAAATATTTTGCATAAATTCAAAATATTCAACGACAGAGATCCACAGCCTTCTGCAAGGACTTTTTACAAAGCAGTAAAACTGTCTTCCAATTCACTCATAACATTCTCCCTATTGTTGACAAATCCGCAGAAAATTTATGACAACTGGATATTCAGATAAGAAATCTCAAAATTTTAGGCAAATTTGTGTCCAAAATTAGGATTACAAAGGAATGGAGTTGACAAATTTATTAATGTTTATTAAGAATGTTTTGTCAGAATCAGTGACATACATTATCTAAAAGAAAGTTGACAAACAAAATCTTATACTTTAAGTAATTCTTTGCTGTTGTTTGCTAATATAATTTCACTGTTTGAGAAAACAATTTTCGACTCAAAAGAAATGTTATAATTTTAATTATGTGAATCTAAGTTTTTATTTTTGTACCCAATTTTTTAGAATTAACATATATAATTTATTAGCGATGATGCCGCCCAGCCAGTATGGTGGATATGACCTTCGGCTTGTAACCGAGTGGGCACGGGTTCGAATCCCGAATAAAAGGCATGGATGTATCTTCTTCGGGGGAAAAGAAGTTGGACTTTTGCCTGAAATGGATTATCGCGTCTCGAATGGAAACAACGCACCCCTTCTGTTCTATGCTGGGACCATCGTCTGAAAAAATGTCTATATTCTTCTATTTGCAATGTATGTTTATGTTCTTTTACTCGTCTTTCATATGTATCCCAGGATAAAAACACACAACATCATTAGTGTTGATGCGTTTAACTTTTATTTAAGGGTTTACTGGTTATTGAATGTTTAACTGTATATTCTCAAGTACAGCACGTTTTTTTATTAACACCCTTTTATAAGCTTCACTTGTATGCAACGGAATCTTTGAACTCAATTTTTAACCACTTTAAAAGTTCTCATTAATTTTAAATCTGCTCATTGTCCAGGACCGATGATAATACAAATAATTTAATATTTTTTTCCATTGTCCTGATCAAGATCATCAGGATTAACGATTTCTCATTTTCAGATCCCATCCCACATCTGGCGACTAATTTCAGATCCCATTTCCAGATTTGGCGACTAAAAGATAGTTACAACTTAGTTCGATTTACAATAAAAAGTGTTTTTTTTAAAGTATAATTTGTTATTTAATTATAATTTGACAAAAAAAAAAAAAAAGAACAGCTAAGCTTTAAAATTATAAATCAATTATAAAAAATCCTTCATTAGGATGCATAGGTTTTGAATTGTTACACAATTAACGTTTTTATTAGTTATTGAATTTATTAACTTTAAAATTAATCTACAAAAATATTATTTCGCTTAAATATATCTCTTAAAGCTAATGTAACACAACATCGCTATTAGTTTGATTAGTTTATATATGCTATTGTTTTTTCTGAAATATTATAAACTCATCAGCATTATGTGACTAACCAACAATTTCCCTTTATAGCCAATAAATCTAAACTGAAATAAATTTTTGGAAGTTAAAAAACTCAAATTATAAATTGCATTGAAATTAATTTTCTCATAAAGCTAATTAACTATTTATTCAAACCATCCAGTTTCTGTTCTTTGTTTTCATCGATCGGAAAACAATAAATTCAACTTCATTTTACATTTTAAAAAATTATGCATATAATTAGGCAAATATTACGTACGATTAGTTCCTTTTTCATGTTACTAGGTGTCACTATCAAAACAATAAACAAGGAAAAGTAGGCATAAATACGAAGATATTGTGTTTAAAAATTCAAAAAAAGAACCGTCCAACTTCTCTAATCTATTAATAGAAACAAATTACCGAGAAGTAATTTAAATAAAAATAAATTAAATGTTACATTTCACTTTCCAGTTGTTGTTTTTTTTTATTCAAATGGAATATCTCTTTCACTAATTTGAAATTTTAATTTACTTAATATCTTTTCCTGCTCATTATGTAACTGAACCTTATCACTGAAAAACTATGATTCATAGTTTTCCAAAAGATTACAGAGGCTCCAAACAGAGGGTCTAAACCATTTTAATTAGATATATGTGTAGCTATCACTATATCAATTATGCGGAGCTCCAAGATACGTGAGCCCCAACATTTGTTAGTAAAATTCGTAAAAAGTTATTAATAGCCCCATTAAGAAAGCTCCTGTTTCCAAAACAGAGGCTCATAAGGAATTTGGTACAAGGCCCACTGAGAACTAGCTACATAAGTGAAGATTAAAGAACTAGTTATATCATCCAAGTAACTGAACAATATTATAAAATTAAAGATAGTTGTATTTTATCTGATTTACGCGCGCAAATAACAAAAGTTTCTGAGTTAGATACAGCGCTGTACAGAGATTACATTGAGTACTTGTACAATTATAAATGTGTCATTATAATTACCCTGATACGTCTGAATCTAAATTGGTTCAGAAATCAAGGTCAATTGTAATCGCTATGATATCATTAAGTAACTGTATTTTTAGAATCTATTTATGCTTAGATAAATACAAGATTCAATTGTAGAAATGATTTGTCACAGTAAATTGAAGTCCGTACGTTTGGTCATGACCACATTTCAATTACTAATTAAACAGAAATTTCACTTTGCAATTGAGACACTAACGATTTTAAATAACTAACTAGAAATCTAATTTTTAAAAAGTAAGATTAGATCTGAAATGCACTGCTGACCATTAAAATTGCAACACCTGGAAGGAATGATGTGATGAACGTCAAAATCACACGAAAGGAAGAAGAGGTTAGAATATGCAAACAATTAATATTTCAGTACATTTAGATGACGCAGGAGGGAGAAACGACACCTGAAGCACCACATAAAAGAAAAGTTGTGTATTGGATTTCTCATTCGGGAAGCACTTTGTAAGGTCGAAGTTTACTTAGAACAAGGGTGTCAAACTCAAAAGCTAACTTTAGGTAAACTAACAAGGTTTAACTTTAGCTGGGAAGCAAGAAAAAAAAATCAAAGTAGGTTCATTTGGAATAATACGTTATAATAATTTTGTTTTATTTCTAACGTACTGCGGATTGGTGTTTCACCATTGTAGACCTAGTATACATTCCCCGAAAGCTAATATGTCTTCTTAGTGCGGCACCCTATAGGCGGATACCAATCGCCGCAAGCAATTTTGATGCCCAGTTTCCTCCCCAGAGGGAGGCACCTGAGCTGGGATTTAATTTTGCCGAGAGCACCCAAGCCAAACAGACATTCTAGGGATCTTTTACTTGTCGTATAACTATACGATATGGCCACTGTCGATTTTCTGCATCATGAAAATCCACCGACTTTGGCCGGGGTCGAACCCGCAACCTTGAGTGCAGAAGGCTTGCGACAAACCAACCACGCCACCCAACCGACAGACGTTATAATAAACATATATAATAGGACAAGAAAAATTTAATGTTTACATCCTGACACGACATCTTTTCTCTGCTACTATCTTTCCTATTTTGGGAGAATTTTTTAAAATTTTATTATATTTTTATTTTATATTGCGTGCCGGTATATTGGGCCGGGCCGCAAAAACGTTCATTGTGGGCCTCGAGTTTGACACTCCTGGCTTTGAATATGCTTCGAATAAGAAGAAATGCTTATCGCTAAAGGGTTGGAATTAGAGGCAGGATTGTTGCCTATCAAGAGTGTGGATTATCGTTTCCCAGTTCGATTCGATGCCTAACCGGGTAAGGGTCATTTTAGCTGCCAGGTTGTAGCAGCTATTTTTACTAATTTCGCACCCTTGTAAACTCCCAAACAGCTTGCAAATTTAATTATTTGTCTTATGCCATACAGTTTACGTACAATAAATATCTTTAGTGCAATTGCTTTCCTTCATGGTGTTGCAATTTTAATGGCCAGCAGTGTATAAATTCGGTATTTTATTAAGATAATACACAGCTTATCAGAAATGTATCTAATCTGAATCTAAATCATTTCATAATCTTGCAATGGTACATATAAAACAGCGGTGAGAGCGTTTTTTGAGAGCATGTTTATTCTTTCATTCAATAATTGAAATGTCAGTCAGCGTTTTAAAATGTTAAAATTATCAGTTGCATTTAACCAAATAAACAGAACGAAGAAATCTATTTTTAAAGTTACTTGAAAATTTTTTAACATGTGCCTTATATTATATTTTTCCTTGACTTTTTATATATTTTTGTTGTGGATTATTATAATGTACTGACCAACACACAAGTTACTTTTTCTGCAACATAATATGAAAATATACATTTTTCAGAATTGCTATTTAAATTCAAAGACATGCATAATTGCTATTAAAATACAAATGCAAATAAAAGATTATTCCCTTTTATATATCTTTTAAAACCAAATGGTTCTTTGATATGTAAAATCTAGAATTTTTTTAAGAATAAAAAAGATATGAAAGCCAGAATACAATTCATTTAAATTTATAAAAATATTATTTACATTCTCAATGCAAAAAAATTTTTTAAAAAAATATTTTAAATAAAATTGAAGATTGTTTTGTCGAGATTTAATTAAAGAACGATCATTTTTCTTTTCGAAAACAAAACTTTAATTAGTTAAACACAAAACATTTAAATTAATTGCCTATTTGTGTGGTAATTCTTTGTTTGAAAATTATCCAATCAATAATTTTCTTAAGTTGTGTAATTACATTATACGGTATTTTAGATGAATAAGTACATAATTATGTAACGTAACGTTTCTAAAGAAATCAATCAAGTAAGTGTCAGAATATTTTAAAACGATAAAAACATGTTCATTGTTTTACTTAATTTATATATCTGTGTGTGTGAATCTCATGTTTTTTTTTTCTTTAAGAGCTTTATCAAAGAGAAAATTGACATATATATTTGTTAAGGCATTGTAATCTCTGAATATTTGAAGTTATATAAACAGAAAACAAAATTTTCACATGGTGAAAAACGTTACATTTTTTTAATTAAGAAAAACTAAGCGGCGGGTGGGAGGGAGGGGGTACCTTCTGTTAGCCTAACGGGGGACCAATCCCCTTTTACAATTTAAACAGCAGTTCATACTCATTGCTCAAATTATAAAACTGTAATTTAAATGTATTATGTAGTTCTAATTTGTAACCATAAAATTGAACAGAACTCACTGCCTTTTTATTATTGTTCCCGTGTGTGTGAGATAAATACATAAACTTATTACATGATCACGAAAAATTTTTAAAAAAAGATAAAGGAAATCTACTTTTGAACAGCAATTATTTTTACCCAAACATTTTTGAAGAGTTAAAAGAATAAATTATTAAGTTGTATTTTTTTAAAGTTAACTTTTAATAAGATGTCCAAAAAACAAAAAAAAGTTTTACATTAACATCGAGGCCGAGGCCGTATAGGCCATTTCCCTGCGAACAGCCCAATACAAACAGCCTTAGCAGAAAAGTTGTCAGGTCAAAATAAAATTTTTGTTGGTCAGGGAACACACAAAAACTGTCCGAGATCAAAATTCATAATCTCTCCTTCAAGACACAAAGAGCAGTCAGAAATGTTTTTCACACCAATTAACCAACTAAGTAACAGATAAATAGCAATGGTTCTTGAATCTTTAGGGAGCAATATCAGGTATCTCATTTTTTTTCATCATCAGAACAGTACGTGAGGATGTTGAAGCATTGTTGAATTTAATATGCAGAAGTTTCCCTTATTTGAACCCATGACTCACTTGCCACAAGAGCCGCAATTTTATTAGCCTATTGTGGCCTCAAATTGCGAACAGAAGCATTAATTTGAGTTCTAACCATGTCATTTGGGGACAAAGCAGATAATAAATTAAATAATTATGATACGTGCCACTGTTTAGGATAAACTTGATTCAAATTTACTGAATAAAAATTCTAAACCAGTAGTATCAATCGACAGTGATGGCTGATACGGGAGTTATTTATTGTCATTGAAATGCAGACAGCGAATTAAAACTATCTATGGTCTAAAATTTTACCCGTATGTTGACACAGACGAAACCTAATTACCAGTCGTCATGCGATCGCGTGATACTTCGAGTAGATCGAAATTACAGCAGAATTCATTTTTTATGACAACGAATTAGTCATACTCACCACATTGCGCAAAATTCCATCCAGTAAATGCATTGTGTGGGTGATTATCATTTTATTGTTTTATACAAAGTGGTCTCATTGTGTTATAAAACTTGACAATAGTGACCTGTGAATTGTAGAAAAAGAACTAGAGAATATTATCCATGCATTTATGCATAAAGGAAATATTTTTAACACTACCATAGAGGTCAAGTGACCGTTTTTAAAACTTTAATCAAAATTGTTAAATCCTTTAGGTTTTAATTTTCCTAGAACTTATTGCATGGAATTTTTTATAATATATAACTACTTTATTATTAGTAGATTATTCAAACACAAACTCAAAAATTTACCACTGAAATATCAATTTAAAGGAAATTGTTGAAAGAAAGAAATAATACAAGCCACATATGTGTGTGCTCTGAAATAGCTGAAGGAGAAAATTCTGAGAGTGAGGATGGGCACTGAACTCTGAGCAATTCGACACCGATAACGAGGAAAAGAGCATTGTGAATAAGTGCAGAGAATGAAAAAGAGTGCGATTGTTCTCTAGTTCCGAAGATGAATGTGAAAAGAAAGAGAACGTACACTTGTCTATTGACACACATCTATTGACACTTTTAATTGATGAAACTGTTTGGAAAAAAATTCAAGATCATGAAACTCGAAGATTCTCGCTTCATACTATTTCTATAGAAATATCAGGGCCAACGGGATATGCGGAACGAAATATTGTGAAGGGCAAAGTAAGAGGTGCATTTCCGATAAAATGTGAAAAACAGCGACGACGAATAAATTTTATTTTAACTCGAAAAACGATGTTTTTATGTAAATTACTGAAGTAAAATATAATTTTTCAATTCCTATTGTTTTTTCTAAAAATGCATAGGTTAAATCGAAAGAAATAAAAAGTTTCTAATTTTTATATGGTAATTATTTAGTGTTTTACTGCCCATGAGAAATTCTGCATTATTTATGATGAATAGGAAAAGAATGTAACGTTTATGAAAAACGGTCATTTGATCACCATCAGTGGAAATAGGTATATATATATTTATATATATTTATATATATAATGTCGATGGGTTTTATTGATAATAATTCGAGTTTTCACCAGCACACTTAACCCTTTAATTGTGCATAGCAGATGCATTGTTGTAAAATCCACGTAAAAGAATAATGTAAATATTATTTGTAGAGTAAAATGGACAATGCGTTTCAAGTTAATTAAAAATTGTGTGTGATGAAATGTATACATAAAGAAATTTGTGTCATTCGAAAATCATTCTAAACAGAAAATGAAAATTCGATAGTATAATTTTTTAGATATGCGTACATGTATTTAGATATTTAACACGATATTTCGCATGAATATGTATTCATCTCAACAATAATTCTGTTAATTGGTTTGTTTGAACCAATTGCGCACACAGGAATTTTTCAAGGGATCCAGGGTTGAAAGTTCACCATTCTCGTATCATACCCCAATACGCCGTCCAACATATTCTTTTGATTTTATCGATTGTCGGGAACAATAAAAGTAAAAAATATAAATAATTGAATAAATAATTAGCATTAATTAATAAAATTAGTTATTGATAACCAATTTTTAATTAAATTTTACGTACTATATCCATAGAATTATAATCAATCGAAAAAATCAAGGGCTATAGGGGGTCCGCCCCCTCCTTGTGTGCACCACTGGTTTGAACCTATGTTTTTTCAATACATCCTTTCCTTGCAAGACTGTTCATTAATTTTATTTTTTATTTCCAAAGAAATGGCTTTTCATTTCCCGTCTTTTGTAATTTCAGACGATTTACTCGTAATCTACAATCAATTTTTATTTTTAAAAAATACAAGTGAAAAATTTGAGAAAAAAAATTACTTTTTTTAAAGTTTAACACACCTGTTAGCTAGAAATTGCTTGAAGTAAATCCTATGACCTAATGACACTTTTAAAATAAATTTATTGGATGTTGAAATATTTGAGAAGATTATGTAAGAGCTCATTGCGTCTTGCAAGTCACTCTATTAAATAAGCCGATTTCAACGCCGCACCCTAAAGAGAAAAGGGCTGTGGCAAACTGTGATCAGCGATTGTAACAATCACTGATTCTAAATCGTGTAAAAAACGGAAAGGCGGCTTTTTTCTTGGTACGTGTTTTGCCAAAATTGTGTAAGAAAACATCGTGTAAAGAACAGTTTGGCTTGGTTATAAAACTAATATGAATTATTTATTCTAAATTAAACAATATGAAGAAAACAGGTTGCAAAACGCTTCACGAAATGACTTTTTTATGTTAATAAAAAAAATATTTAAGCCAGAAATGTAATAATCTGATATGAGTTGAGTTAATCAGTTAAAAAAGTTATATCATATTATAAATATTAATTTCGCTGTATTAAGTACAGATATATGAATTTCAATAACTTTAATATCGGTACTGATCTTTCTCTTTATCTCTGCATCAAAAGGAAATATAAAGATAGAAAAAGAGAAGAAATATTTTGAAGAGGTGAATCAAATTTTGTAAGGTAACCCTAAAAAATATGTTTTTTTTTAGATAACTTTCATATATCCTTGTAAACTGTTAATTAACCGTTCTTAATATTTTAAGGGGAAATGACACATCCATATACAAATAATACAAAGTGTGATATTATTTTTGATGATTAATCTATAATTAGACTAGATAATCCATTCATTTAAAGTAAAACTGTATCTAAGGTTAATATTGTCAGCTTAGAAAGAAAAGAACGCGCGCGTGCGAGGAAAGTTTAAATTAACATCAAATTCCTGGATACATTTTCCGTTATTGTTTTTATAAAATGCCCTTTATTTTAATTTTTTAAACTGAACAATTTAGATTTCCGTGGAAAAATATCAAATATCGTAAAAGAGGAGGTAGCTTTACACAAACATGTATTTTTGTTCTGTTATGTATTCGATTTAGTCTATGTAATTAAGTGCAAACTTACATATTTTCCGTTTTGTATTATTTTTATTTAATGGAAAATTTCTGAATCTATCTCTTTAAATACTAAAAATAAGTTACTGGAACATAAATGAATTTGTCACATTCATACGTAATTTTCGTATTTTTCTCTTCGCGATGAAAAAAAAAAAATTTCAAAAGTTTTTAAACAGCAATAAAATAAACTAAAAATATGAAACTTTTTTGAAAAGGGTAAAAAATTGTTTCTCCAAAGACTTTCAAAGATTTTTTTAAAAAAAATTTGCAAACAAAATCGATAAATTTAAATATTTGTCGATTTCATCATTTAATCACTAATTCTAAATGTTCAGTTCACAATAATGAAAAAAAAATCGATTTTTTAAAATTATATCTGAAAATAATTATTTTTTTGAAGAGTAAATATTTACTCGAAGTAATATTAAACTTTGTTTATGTGATGAAATATATATATATATATACAAGGGAAAAAAACATTTTGCACAAATGTTTTCTACTATGTGTTTAAAAATATAACTTTGTTTTTAAACGTTGCATTTGTTTTAAAACACAACATACACACGGTATTTATATTTCTTACCTTTTTCATGTTTGTTATTGAATATTTTTTTCTAATAAATCCAAAATAAGTGTTAAAGATTATTATAAGAAATTAGCAGTCAAAAAGTATCCAAGACATTTTAAATGAGGATCTGTTTTTTTTTTGTTTCATTACAACATATTCACACAAATCTGATTTGGGCTGGAGGATTTTTCAAGAATTTAACTACATATTCTAATTTTACAACTTAATTTTTTAGAACTCTTCTGGGATTAGGAAATCAAAACTTAGTTTATTGAACTCGAGTACTAAATAAAAACGAAAAAACAATTTTGTTAATTCATCTACGGGAATTACATTTAAAGAAAAAACCATTTTTTTCCCAATGGGGCTGCATTTTAGCAAACTTAGCCTTTGCAGACACGTCAAGTCTCCAAACATGAGAGCCATTTCATCGTGGCACCATCTAGTGGCGGCATCCTTACCAAATTTAGATGCTTGAATTAATTTTTTCGCTCAAGCTCTTGTCGGATGCTAGATATTGCGATGATTTAAGTTTTTCGAGAATACCAGAGCCAAATTGATACTCAAGGAATCTTTTACATGCCACATATGACATGCGTGCGCACTAAATCTATTGACTCCAGCCGGTGTCGAACCCGCAACCTTGACTTACGAAACGCGCACACTACATCTAAGCCACCGGAGCCGATAAAAAAACAATTTAATATCACATGAATGGCAATAATAATTTTCCTCTAAGAATTATGAAAAAATGTAAATTGTAAAATTAAAAAGTTATTGTATGTAAAGAGAAACCGTTGTTTTGTTATTAAATGTTATGTAAGAAACATTAGTGAAAATGTTAATAATAATCATTGGAAGTAATAATAATCACATAACAGTGAGTAATCACATAACAAGCGCGCAAAAAACTAATCATTTTGAAAAAAGAATTGATGGCACAATACACATTATCCCCAAATAAAACTGGAAATTTATATCTTTTTGATAAGATTATAGACACACATGACTGAATTAAAGGAAAGTGTAGTAAAAATCATTGTAAAAGATTAGTAATTCGAGGTGTCCCTCCGTTTAATCAGAAATGAATCATTTGTCCAATTGAAATATAACACCTATTCAATAATGCTTGTTTTATTAGCTCTTAAAAATATACGATAGTTAAATTTCTGCAATTATCAAATATTTCACAGCATATTGAAGTTATTTAGATTGCCTGAGAAACAGATTTATATTATGTCGCCATAATTACGTATATTACCATAAAATCTGGCGTATAACGCGCACTTTTAACACAAAAAAGAAAATTGAAATTTACGGTTGCGTATTATACGCCGAGTATAGAAATGATAGGTTTAAAAATAAATTTTTAAAGAAAAGAGATGAGCATAGAAAAAAAAAATTAGACTTCTATATGTATCGAAATACTATTTGCTTCAAAAAAATGATATTCCTTATTGACTTAAAGGCTTATAGGGTTCTAGAAGTATACTATTTTTTTTCTAAAACTTGGAATAATATCTCTAATAAATGACTTCAAAACATATATAAGAGCATCACTCTCGTACATTCAAGTGGCCGCGGTAGCCTAGTGGTCAAGGTAACGGACTCGTGGCCGGCGTGCCATGAGTTCGAGCTGAAAACTCGCCGTGTTGGGGAGAGATGAATGTTAAATCTGTCAAGAGCTCAAACGTACTCCCATTGGTGTGGTGTGGGAGAGTGACAGCTTAAATGTCGTCCTTGTCACTTGACCATGGTTCAAAATTATGAGTTCCGCCCCAAAAAGCTCTCGAATAGCTGAACTGTGCGACGTTATAATTAATTCACTCACTCACTCGTAAGAAAAGGGGATGTGCGTTATACGGCGAATGTACCTAAAAATTCAAAATTGCAGCTTGAAAGTACAGGTGCGCGTTATACGCTGGATTTTACGATAAGTAAAAAATGAACTGAACTCAATCTGTTTGAGAAAGAGAATATTTTAATAAGGAATAAAGGAATCTATATTGATATCGAAACAAATGATAAGCAAAATAAATTTTCTCAATAAGCCCAAATATAAGAAAACACGATTGATTGTTGACGTTGCACTAAGAAGTAATACGAGAGATTTCATAATTTTGAACCATTGTCAAGTGACGTGATCAACACCGAGCTGGATCCCCACTTTTAAATTACCATACCACAAAAGAGTACACAAAGTTGTAAAAACGTTTTTTCCCCCCTAATAGAACTGCATTTTAGTAACTTAGACTTTGCAGACATGGCAAGTCCCCAAATGTGAGAGCCCTTTCATGTGGTACCATCTAGTGGCGGCCTCGTTACCAAATTTGGACGCTTGAATGAGTTTTTAATTCAAGCTCTCGTCGGATGCTAAATATTGCCGTGATTTTATTTTGCCGAAAGTACTAGAGTCAAAAATTGATAAGGGATCGTTTACATGCCCCATAATCATATGACATGCGTGCCTACAATTTACGCGCATCCATAAAAACTATCGACTCCAGCCGGGATCGAACCCGCAACCTTGGGCTTACGAAGCGGGCACGCTACCTCTAAGCCACTGTTACATAAAAGCATTTATGTTTATGGTTGTATTGTAGGCTGCAGTAGCCTAGTGGTCATGGTCACGAGTTCGTAGCTGGCGTGCTATGAGTTCGAGTTCTGCGGCCTGAGGACCCGCCGAGTAAAGGGGCTGATGCACGTTAAATCCTTCGAGGTTCAAAGTCCTCCCGTCGGCGTGGTGCGGTAATTTGGAGAGGGGATGCCCGAGGAAATGAGAACCGAGGTCCATTTCCAATAGCCCTCTTGCTGCTTCATAGTATGACGTCAAAAACATTAATTCATTCACTATAGTTATACTATATGCGTATCATTCTCCTAACTAGAAAAAGCTAAACTGAAAACTATGTATAATGTATAATTTTCAACTCGATTCCGTTTTTCTGCGCGCGCGCGCAGATTGTTACATTTCATACACAGTTTTGCTAGTCCATATTAACTTTGCAAAAAAAAAGTATTTTTATGCAATATTTTTTTTAAAAATAAGTTGTATTTTTATAATTTTAAACTCGTCTCAATTTGTTTAGAAACATTAATTGATAAAAATCCTAAAGTTTAAAAAAGGGGGTGTATAAATTTTAATTCTTTCAGCAAAGTTTTTTTTTCTTTCAAAAGATAAATTATAACAACATTAAAAGTGACATGCCTGCTTAAAAATTTTATTGCCAGTCAGAGGAATGTTTCTAAATTAATAAATCTATTAAAATATTTATATGTTTCACAACAAAAATATTGTTTGTATTTCATTAATCAAATATCATCCTACGCTTTCGCGGATATGCATTTGGATTTATAGAGACACAGATAAAGTACTCATAATACTTATCACAGATTGAAATAGAGAATGTAGTACATCAATAATTGAAATTTTAAATTACGGATTACAAAATATCTTTCGTATTACTCAGAATTGAATAAGTCTCAGACAAGAAAAACTTGCTATAGGGGAATTAAAGCTGCAATATCAACAAAACCACAGGAAATGACTCGAAAAAATATGCGAATTATTTGGGAGAGGCCTTATAAATATTTTAGCCAACCAGAGACCGAAGATGATGCAATGTTCGAAATGTACAACATTTTTTAAAGAATATTCAATATATATGTATGACACTTGTGTTCTGTAACTTTTTTTTTTCATTTCTCAAAAAAGAAATCGTTCTCCACTATGTTCTGTGGTTAAAATAATAAAAAAAAAATTATTTTTCAGGGGTTCACAAGCAATGCATACTTTGAACCCATTTAATAAGTGTTTTATCAAAGTCATCAACAATATAAGTTACATTTTGAAGGCCCTTTTGAAATACAAAAAAGGCGTTTAACAATTAATAAATAATTCATTTTAAATTTAATTGATCATTATAATTTTTAAACGTTCCTTTCCATATGTATAAAAGATGAAGCAAGCGAAAGTCAACCAAACTCTTCACGGTTTTTCCAACAGAATGTAATTTTATTATTATTAAATTTTACAAAGCCGGTTTTCTATACCGTGACGGCGTGAGAGCGAAACGAAATTCTCTGTGAGAGATCAAGGTAACTCGAAGGCGACCTATTTGAGGGCCGAGGGAGGCCTGCTCTTTTTCAGTCAAAGGACAAACGATTGCATGGGATCTTTCTTTTCTTCACTTCATCAAGCCTTATTTCATTCGCGTTTTAAGAATATCCATTAAAACGTACATTAAGAAAATTTTTAAGAATTAACACAACAGTTTAACTTGATCAAGGATAGAGCAGTATTACACATGCAGTTATAAATAATAAATTTCAGAGCATTGTATTTCAGAATGTGGAAACATAATCTTAAACTGTCCTTTTGATTATATCCAATAATTTTATGCAACGGAGTCATCTACACACACGCACGAAAATTCCGTTAAAAACTTATTTTACACAAGTATTGCATTAAATGTTCCTAAATGTATATTTTAATAGAAATAATGTTAGAGTATTAGCGATTGAAATAATGCATCTGAAACTATCGGGAGAAATTACCGTATTTATTCAAATCGAAGCCACAATCTTTTTTTTAATGTTAATGCTACTGAAAATCGAGTGCGGCTTGGATTAGAAAGCGGAAAAATTTGTTGGATGTGGGAAATTGAACATGATACAGACGGTTAAAGCAATAACAGGTTCATGTATGTATTTAAAAACTTTTAATACTGGTAAAATGAATTAGTTATTCGCTTCTTATTACTTCTCATTTAATTTTTTTAAAAATTTTGTAAACATTGGATTTCTCTCTCAATAAACCGTTACATTATTATTATTTTTTACAAAAATGTGTTGAGGATTTGGAGTGTGGCTTAGTTTCGAATAAATACAATACTTCATACGAAGAACGTACAATTTTCATTTTACATTCATTTTTAAAATAAGATATTTTGTTGCATGCATCCTAGTTTTCTTTGTGCATTTATTTTTTGTATGATTGTTAAATGTATGCGAAATTGTTAAAACGTTCTTTATCATAATCTCAAATAATATCCTAAAACTCAAAAAATCAGCCAAATAACGTATGCTAATTGTAAACATGACTGGTTATGACACTTTTTCAAGAATTTAATTAGCTTGAATTTAAACTAAAAAACAGTTTATATAACTATTAGCTACTTTATTATATATATATAGTTTTATCAAACAATATTGTGATAATCACACTTGTGCTATCATATGTCAGTAGATTAAATTTTTCTGAAGTCCACATGATAAATGCACAATTACGTGTTTCCAACCAACGAGTTCATACTCTCCGCTGTTGCCACCTTTTACTTGTTACATAAGCTTTCTTTTGAAAAAGTACATATTTTACAACAATAATAATGCAAATAAATAAACAAAATGTCTTGGGTTTAAAAGTAAACGCGTAATATAAGATTTTTTAAAAAATATATTCTGAAAAACCTTCAGAAAAATCTTAATACTTTAAAATCTTTATTAAATTATCACATTTGAAATTTTATGTAAATGTTAAAAGTAGAACAAAAATGCAAGTCTAATGTGAGTATTGAATTCAATGGAAAACTTGAGATTGCATTTATCACGTGACCGGTATGAATTTAGCCCATTGATAGAAATGTTTCTAAAACCTTTCTTATTTATAAGCAACTGAGATTTAATTTCTAGTAGGTCTTGACCTCTTTTTTCTGTCTCCACCCACCAATGTACTGTCAATCATTATTTATTTCGTTATTTTATCACCTGTAGATGAAAGTATAAAAGTAACAAAGCTGGACAATGTGCTTATATACCTAAACGGAACAAAGTATTTAGGCCACAAAACTTTGAAATGTGTGAAAAACAAGCTGAAAATATATTTTAGAAAAGTTGGTACAAATTAAAATTACTCTTTTTTACAATTGTCTACAGTGCATCCTCTGAAAACAGAGTGACTCAGATTTCAGAGAATTGTCGTTGTAGCACAAAAAGTCTATCTATTCTTAGAACTTTATATTTAACCTAGTATTTTCAGTGGATACAAGTTTTTGTGCGTACGCACAACTGAAATCTAAGAATTATATAAGGAGGATTGTATATAATTAAGAATGAAATAGATTAAATTTACAAAACTTTATGATTGTTTTGTTAGTATTATAAATCAGTTTATGTGTTATGAAGGAAATATACCGAATTGTATTCGAAAAAAATTTGTAATGTTACAACATAAAATTATATTTAAATTCGTTCCTTTCCACATCAGAATACTTTATGAATTATTAAAATCTTAAAAAGTTCCCCCTACCCAATATATTCTATAAATAATGTATTTTCCAAGATCAATATTGCATTTTAGGAAAATTTCCAAAGACTCTAAACGACCATCTCGGTCCAACTTAAGAAGACATCAAAAAGTTCTTCTGTACTTTGTAATATTTACTTTAAAAAAATGCTGTAAGTCAAGGAAGTATTGGAATCTTGAAATAAATTTTAAAATTCGAAAATTTGCCTTCAGAAATTAATATGTGAGCCTTTTTATTCGATAAACTAAAATATTCAACTTATCACCCGTAATCATTTTTTGAGTGAGTAATTATTATTTATATACAACAAAAGTTGGTACTTGTAATTTACATTCCATGTTTTTGATTTTATACCAAATTTATAATTGTTTTTGTAGAAATTCACAAAAAAATCAGTCAAATCTAAGCATTACTTAACGTGATTAAAAATATTAAATTGTTTATCGTATTAAATATCATTAATTATAGTAGGAACAATCACTATTTTTCCGACATGCATATTAACAAAGAACAATGGAAGTGTTAAAAATGTTATTCAGGACTACTAGATCAATTCCTCAAATGAACTTTTTTTGAATAAACATACTCTGTAACTAAGCATTCATTCTCATCAACTGATACGAAAGTAACAATAAGTTTAAAATGCTTTAAAAGAATTTTAAAAAAATAAAGAAGCGCAAATTTAATTTGTAACAGTAATGCTTTCCAGTTAAAAAATTCCAAAAAATTCAGCATAATACTTTCAACGACTTATTTTTGATATTTTAATCCATTTGTATATGAAATATTTAATTTAATTTTTAATGGTCATTACTCAAACATTAGTTATAATTTATCCAATAATTTTGGCTTTTTCTAGATTTATCCGAAAAATCCTGTGATTTTTTAGTTAAATATCACACTGATACCGTAAATTGTAATTGTGTGATTTAAGTAATCCGGACAAGAATCTGAAAAACCTAATCTCATATTACAATCTTGTGTATATATTCTAATCAGGTATTTTGAATAAAGTAATAAATTTATTATGACGTTGTTGAATTTTAATACATTTTACCCTGCTCGATTTCATGTACGAATAAGGGCTTAGTTTTCTTTGTATTAACGGTATTAACTCACTAATTACATATTACATATGATGATAGTATACCTCAAAATGAATTTTATATACTATATAAATGACAGAATTAAAATGCACAAAACAAACTAATTAATAAAATTAAATTAAAAATAACATTAAAAATTAATAATTTGAGTTTAATTTTCAGTCTCTAATAGTTCTCAACTAAATTGTAATGCATTTATTTAAACTATATAATCAGACTGCATAAAATGCCGACATGTGTAGTACCGCATTCTAAAAGTGTAAAGACTAAGACTTTCGGCATACTTGAGTCAAAATTTAGATATATTCTGAGATACAGAAGAAAAAAAGTATATTATTTTCGTTATTGTGAGTATATTGGCTATTTATATCTTTCATATGTTTTTTTGTCAACAAATAATATTTTCAATAAGATGCGTCATATTTCCAATAAAAGTTGAGTCAAATTTATTTATTATTCATATATTAAATATGTTTAGTTTACGTTTGCTGCCAAAGGGACTAATCATGTCCGTTAAGCCATAATTAAATTGAACAACTATTCATTGTAATTCAATGCCGGCTTTCACTAATAATGAATTTATTTTAAAACTATATCAGTACAAAAGAAAAGCAAATTCTTCTTTACATTTTATTCGATTGAAGTATTTTTTAATAACGTTGCTCCCCCATGTGTGGTGGCTGAAGTTAATTAAATATATTATACTTCAAAGACTAACCATAAGTGGGGCTCCAGCGTAATTGCCAACAAAACGTCGTATATATTGTAATTGTTCAATTATGCTCATAATAAAACTAGTGAAATTTAATTTACAAAGTTCTTCAGACTTTTGCGACAATAACCAAAATTACAGAAAGTTTATTGACAAAATTTTAAAAATATTCGAAATTATTTTCAATAGAATATTTTTGAACCCTGCAATTTTTATTCAAACGACAATGACAATTTTTTGTCAAATATCGATTTTATAAAAATAATACTTTTTTCCTATTAAAATATAAATTTGATTAAGATTTTTTTTTAAGAAACATTCAAATTTTCCTTTTACAGCATCTTTTAAAGAAAAAAAAACCGGATAGAAAACAAATCCTTTTAAATTCGTTTTATACTTACGAAATCTTAAAAGTTATGTTACGCAAAAAAATGAATTAAGAAAAATAAAATGCAAACATATTTAAAACAAAGAACAAAATATAAAACACATTGGTGCTTTCAATGCTAAATTTAAGTTAGTCCTGAAATTAAAAATGAAGTATTCTTGACTGGTGTGAAAAGAAAATAAATATCGTTAGGATTTTATAATAACTGTTAGAAATATTTACAAAGATGGTTCATTTTATGGCATTAAGTTTTAAAAGTATTTTAGAAGTTTATCGCATTCGCTTTTAGTTTGTGACTCATGTTATTTCGTAATATTCGTTTTTAACGTAATGGCAACATTCACATGTCAATCAAAATTCTTCGCTGAAATTTTTTTTAAAAAATTTTGAAATTTTTAATGTTTACTAAAATTTTTCGGTATTAAATAAAATATCACTTTAAAAAATCGTTTGGATTAAAAGAACACAGAAACAAAATAGTATGAAAGAAAACTCTAGATTTTTCTAACTACAATTTATAACAATGCATTTAATTATGTATACGGAGATAATTTGTTTTTTTCACATTCGAAAATGAAACTTACTTTCAAAATCAAGAAGTACCAAAAAAGATAAACGTTATAATTTTCGCTAATCTGTTTGTTTTAAAAGTAGACAAAACACAAAGTAGAATTTTTTTTTCTCCAGCATAATTAAACAGCGTTATTGTTTCGAACTAAGCAAAATTCTGAAAAGTCATTAATCACAGGATACAGTTTCAAGTTTATTATCTGTGATAAAAAAAATGTGTTTTCATAAAAATAAAGAAATAATATTATTTCACCGTATTACTAATTCTACTAACTTCTTGAATGTTCTGGTGTTATGTCAACAAATAGAAAACCATTCTTAACTCATAACATGGGAAAGTATAAATGTTTCCAAAAATATTCCTATTGAATGTATAACGCATGGAATTAATAAATACATACATAGGGGAAAAATATTTTCTACAAATTAATTGTATTTTGTCAAACAGCATAATTTTAGAAACTACAACGCTTAAAACATATTCTATTGTACACAATATTTCTTTTTCCAAATAAAAAATGATGAATGAAAAATTCCATCAAAAGCAACTATTTTCAAACGTATCAACTTAATTTTTCACAAATAACGTGCTATAATTTTTCTCTATTGTTTTTACTGATTAACGTTAGAAAAACCTTTTTTTAAATTTGAATTGGATTATTAAGCAAATCTCCCTAGTTTATACAATATTTCTCCTGAAATGTACATTACATATTGTACAATCTTGTACGATACCAAAAAAATTAAAAATTTATCATGTTTATAGAAAGCTTTTCAAGCATACAGTCACATTTTTTTAAAAAAAATATGAATTAATATTTCGATTTCATTGCGTATATTTTAAAATGTTGTTTTGGAATACTTAAAATTTATTGGAACTTACCTGAACCATACATGGAACAAAGAAACAACTGTATTGTATTGGAGGGAAATCTGTCATTTTGACCAGTCCAAAGGCACCATCCATTTCTGTTGTCGTAGAAGCAGTCATTAAAGATTTATATAAATCATTCGTTTAATAACGTATACTTTAGAAAATCTTTCTGAATCATTGAATAAATGACATTTGTTCTCTTTTCCCCGCTATTTTAGTACAAATCAAAGGAAAATGATGAATGTAAATGGCAAAAATATCCTTATTTACACCAGTACTATAGCACAAAGATCATAGAAGAATTTTCAAAACACATGTCATTCGCAAATATTATATTCCGTGAGAGCAGACGATTTTAACCGCTTTTCTAATTTCGCTTCAAATCGAAACTGTTGCCAATTTGCTTAACGTTCTTTAGAAACTTAGGTTAAAAAAGTGTAAAATTATTCCATTTTGTGTTCGGCATGTACCAATAATTGTGTAATCGACGTATTTTGACACGTTTCGTAGAAGTTAATCCGGAGTTTTTGGATTGACTGTAGATTAATCGGGTCGGGTAATAATTTTGATCCAACAGTTCTGCCTACTGTAATGATGTCTCGCGAGAAAAGACTGATGCTCTGGTAAAGCGTTAAAAAACATTTCTAAACGCGATAAGGACGGTGGAGGAAATCAGTTTTTTTGCGGGTGTCAATGTAATCGGATAACGGCGCTCTGTAAATAACTGCGCGTACATATACTTGAGCTTTAGAGGCGGGACAGTAGCTTAGATTCATTGACGTCAAAAAACAGGTATACAACTTCCTGTTTCTAAAACATTCCATTAAAAAGCGGCGGAAATGATACTATGAAGGGAGTAGTTTTAAACAGAGTTTTTACAACGTGTGTTTATTCTCCCCGCGTGGTTTTCTTCGGCAGCGTTTGCGTTCTATCTTCCGTTCGATCTATCCTTTGTTCTGTAATAAAGTGAAGGAAGCGTTTTGAACTCTTTAAGGTAAGGTTGACGCTTGTCGGCCTTGACTCTTTATTTTCAACAAGTTTCTGGAGAGCCGTGATCGTGTGTCTTAAGTAATACTTATTTAATTGCAGAAACACACACACGCATGCTTATAATAATTTTATGTTTGCTGTCA
This sequence comes from Trichonephila clavata, assembly GCA_019973975.1. Classification (NCBI taxonomy): domain Eukaryota; kingdom Metazoa; phylum Arthropoda; class Arachnida; order Araneae; family Nephilidae; genus Trichonephila; species Trichonephila clavata. The sequence goes on from BMAO01019443.1 coordinate 25,135, forward strand.
TAGATTTATACCACTTTCAGGAATCTAACGGGTAAGATGATTGCTACAATAATGTTAATGAAATGGAATTATATTGTAGTAAAAAGAAATAAGGTCAGATACATCAATTTATTATTATGAATTAAACAATGAAAAAGAAAATGACCGTATCACACCGGGTTTTTAATTATTTTTTAATCAATCTGAAGGTTTTTCTTGAGCTAGTTTAAAGTAATATAATTTTAGTTGCAATTAAAAAAATTCAGAAAAAAAATTTCAAACAATTTTTAGAAAAAAAACTGTTGCACTTCATTTTGGAAAGATAGTACAGTTTTAAATACATTTTATAAAAAGGGAGTTTTTTTATTTGTGTGCTTTTTCCAAACTATTTGACTATTTTATCTATGCTAAGCTGATACAACATAAAATTTCACATTAAATTTTCTGACGAAGCATAGCTCTAGAGTTTTTGTCAATAACACATAACAAATGGGAACATAAAAAATGAATTCATTAATAGTGAAACTATAAATGAATTAATAGTGATTAACATATCAGTCTATTGGTGGAAAGGACAGTTTCATTTCCAAGGTCAGCTACATATTCGTAATGACACCGGACATTTCATCGGGCTTCAGTGGTGTTTCATGTTTGTCTATTTTGACATTCCCGGTGTTTTCACTAATGAATAAACAACTTTTTTCTGTTGTTATTATTATTATTATTTGTTGTTAAGATAAGTTAATGACATTTTTCATGCTTATTTTGCTTTTCTAAAAATGTTGTGATTTCTCCCTTCATTAGAAAACTAAATTATCAGACATATTTTTACTCTAAAAAAAATTGAACTTCCACGTCATTCGAATTATTGTAAGGTATGCACCAGAATTAGAGCTCATTATAACCTCAAAAAGGCACGTTGATATAGAAATCACTTCGGAGTTACGGGAAATTCCTTATTCGTTTATTTTAATTATCTTCAGTCAAATCGAGTTAATGCTGCTCTGGAGCTCATGACAGCTGTGGCGGAATCTAAATAAGCCAGTAACAGCCTCCAGACAGGAGTGATCACTTTTGTCTAGCGGTAAGTTACGCGCTTACAAATCGGAAGGTACCGAGTTCTCTCTAATCCTCCAATATCGGCTGAAAAGGGAAAGAAAAAAAAAAACGCAAAATCTTCTGATGTGTCATGGCGCCATCTACCTGCAAGAAGAGCAACCAAAGTCGTCGGACCCTCTCGACGCAGCAAAGTCGTCAGACTCACTTGACGCAATAGTAGCAACTCCCACGCTCGCCATAACAACAAATATCTCGTTCGTTCGCCTATCCACCGACTCACTGGTGGGGGAGTACTGTGGCGGAATCTAAATAAGCCAGTAACAGCCTCCACACAGGAGTGATCACTTTTGTCTAGCGGTAAGTTACGCGCTTACGAATCGGAAGGTACCGAGTTCTAATCCTCCGATAATAGCCAACAACGATGTATTTCGTATTTTAAGGTATCCGACTACTTGAGACAACTTTTTTTTAAAAAATGGAGTCATGGGGATTTTTTTGTGGTTTTTAGATTTGTTTAGTACATTTTAAGAAAAATACGCAAGAATTAAGAAGATAAAAATAAATTATTATTACTAAAATGTGAAAACATTGATAAAAGTTTACAAAAAATGACATAAACGCGGCTCATTCTGTACCACGCGAGCTTCACACTAATCTTCTTGGGGAATCTTTGGGCTAGCATTAACGTTAATTCTCAAGAAGAAACCCTGATATGGATATTAGTTTGTCTATTTAAAGTCAGGGTTTTTTAATTGTAAGATAGAAGGAGCGGAGAAACTGTTGAGGCATTACGAAGGTGAGATTTAACTGATTTTCACAACTTGAGTTAAGAACGGAGTTGGCCACTATTCTAAATTAGTGGACTGGGAATTTATAGTCCAAGATAGATTAGGTTGAATTAAACTGATTACTTGCGCTTGTTCACTTAGGGTTTATTGCTTTCTTTATATCACTCCTAAGGCATCCATCCTCTTGTGGTTTAACTTGTGTTTGATTAGTGTACTTGAATAATAATTATTATGGAAGTTTCTGGTCATGCTTTGTTTCCCCCCACACCCTTAGGTAGACAGGACGGTGTGGGAGCGACTTCAACGGGAAGTCGCTCACAAAGTTTATGAACAATTTTTTCAATTCTTATGTGTTGATATGTTATTCATTTTTGAAATGACCTTCAGAATAAGAGACATTTTAATTTTTACAAAAACTAGAGCACTTTATCTTAGTTATTATACGAAATTGCTCAAAAAACAGTGATTATATTCACATAAGAGACTGTCAAATTTGTAATAAAACAGTGATTAATAAATCTGAAGGTTAAAACACTTCTAATATTATACAGAACATACACAAAAAAAATCTCAGTTAATTATTTTCAAAACTTTTTGAGCAATCTCTGTTCCCGTTTGAGCATTTCCAAAAATAAAATAAAAAAGCATTTTGAGTAAAACGCGTTTTAAAGTATGACATTTTGCTTTAAGTAATGACATCTGCTTTTACTAAAACACAGTTTTAGTTCTAGTGAATGGAGAATAATAAACTTGGTATTTTTATAAAGCTAATAAGATGGTCTATAAAATAAATTCATAAGAAAAATTGTCAATTTTTGGCAAAATTCACCATTTTAGGGTAGTCGGAAACCTTAAAACCTTGGCCAAGTTATGAGGACTCTTAAGCTCAGATCTCGGTATATATACCGCATACTAGCCGTTACCCGCCCGCTTCGCTGGGTATTTCATGATGTTTTATAAATTTTTACTGCTTATATATATGTATAAATTATTGATATCTAAGTCCTAGCATTAAGAATTCGATTGAATTGAAAAATATACTTATACCTGTAACTGTCACCTGTTGATAAAAAAAAAGGGCAGAACTCATCTAATTTGTATTTTCTAAAAATCTCTAAAATTGAAGTATAGAATGATGTTTGCTCTTTCGTAACTCAAAAACCAAGTGGATTCCCACAAAAACAATTTTCGGTGGATCTCTACTCCGTAAACTGAACATGCAAGCCAAATTTCAAGTCTAAATCTAACAGAAAAAAACAAAAGTTTTACTATCAATATCCCCGTAATCCCGTTGAGAGCCGTTTTCCAAAATTACCGCTCTTAGCGGATTTCAATTCAACAAAAGAAAAATGCAAACCAAATTTCATTATTATAGTCCTTGTAGCTTGAAAAAAGTAATTTTTTTTTGTCAATACGTCCCAGTAACCCCCTGCAACCCCCAGAACTTGATTTGCTTAAAATTTATTCTTAGTGGATCCCTATTCAACAAAAGAAACATGCTTACCAAATTTCAAGTATATGGGTCTAACAATTAAAAACAGTAATTTTTTTCTGTAACTCCTCTTGACCCCACGCAAACATCTTTAGGGTCAATTTTCGTTTTACTCTTTGTTAGATGAACTCTATTCCATGAAAGGAACATGCCTACCAATTTTCAAGCAGGATGATCAAATAGTTTAAAAATGGAAATATTTATCGATTACGCCTCTTAATCTCCCGAAATTAAACTTAGTAGTTGATATTCGCGGAACCCATTTTGTAGCGGTTCTCTACTTTACGAAAGGAATCTGCTTATCAAATTTCAAGACTGTACGTCTAACAGTTTAAAAATGGGGATAATTATCTATAACGCCACTTGAGCCCCCGCAACGCCACTTCTGGGTCTATTTTCACAAAACCCATTTTGTAGGGGAATTGCACTCTATAAAAGGAATCTGCTTAGCAAAATTTGAAGACTGTGCGTCCAATTAATTAAAAATGCAAACAAAATTATCAATAACGCCCCTTGAACCCCCGCAACGCCACCTAGGGGTCGATTTTCACAAAACACATTTTGTAGTGTATTTCTATCCTAAGAGAGGAATCTGCTAACCAAATTTCAAGACTGTGAGTCTAATAGTTTAAAAATAGAAATAATTATTTATATCTGCCCTTAACCCCCGCAACACCCCTTGGGGGTCAATTTTCTACAAACCCGTTTTGTAGCGGATATTTATTCCAGGAAAGAAACATTCCTACCAATTTTCAAGCAGGTAGGTCAAGTAGTTTAAAAACGAAAATATTTATCTCTAACCGCCATTTAAACCCCTGCAACGCCACTTAGAGGTCTGTTTTCACAAAACCTTCTTATAGCTGATCTCTACTCTATGAAAGAAATCTATTTATCAAATATAAAGACTGTGCGTCTAATAGTTTAAAAATGGAAATAATTATCTATAACGCCCCTTAAGTCCCCTCAACGCCACTTGGAGGCAATTTTCACGAAACCCATTTTTAGCGTATCTCTACCCTATGAGAGGAATCTGCTTACTAAGTTTCAAGACTGTACGTCTAATAACTTAAAAATAGGAATTTATAACGCCCCTTAAACTCCCCGCCCCCGCAATACCCCTTGGGGGTCAATTTTCCCAAAACCCATTTTGTAGCGGATATTTACTCCAGGAAAGAAACTTACCTACCAATTTTCAAGCAGGTAGGTGAAGTAGTTTAAAAACGGATATATTTATCTATTACACCCCTTAATCCCCCGCAACGCCATATAGAAGTCTGTTTTCACAAAACCCGTTTTGTAACTGATCATTATTCTACAAAAGGAATCTATATATCAAATTTAAAGACAGTGCGTCAAATAGTTTAAAAATGGAAATAATTATCTATAACGCCCCCAAGCCCTGCAACGCCACTTGGGGGTCGATTTTCAGCAAACTCATTTTGTAGCGGATCTCTACTCTTTGAAAGGAATCCGCTTACCCAATTTCAAGATTGTACATCAAGTAGTTTAAACATGGAAACAATTATTATTAAAGCCCTTAACCCCCGTAACGCCCTTGTGTTTCGAATTTCGGAAAATCCTTTCTTAGCTGATGTCTACTCTATCAAAGGAACATGTCTACCAAATTTCAAGTCTGTAGGTTGAATAGTTCCAGAGATTTCGTGATTAGTCAGTCAGTCAGTCAGTCAGTCAGTCAGTGAGTCGCTTTTCTCCTTTATATGTATAGATTCTGTTGTATAACGCGCGTTATTAACACACAAAAAATTAGATCAAAATTTACGGTTGCGCGTTATACGCCGGATATATAAACGATAGCTTTAAAAATAAAGAAAAGAGTATTGTAAAAGCAGATTTCTGATATCTAAATATTGTTTTTGTAAAAGAAATGACTTTTTATGAACTTTCATTATTGTATGATATGAAAAGTTTGTCCCATTCGTCTTCCATTCTATCTTCATGCACATCATCGAATTCCGTTTCATCTTCACCATCACTGTTATTCTGATTCATAAATAAATACTGTAAAATACGTTTAACACGAAAACGCTAAAGACGAAATATCGGTTATCACGAAATAATACAACGGTCAAGACAGAACTACTATGCATATTTTTCTATTAACACGAAACGAAAATCGCTTAACACGAAAAAATTTCTTTTTGGGGAATGAACAATATACGGAAAACGCCAGCCGCTCAAGCGAGATTTAAAAAGGGGTGGGAAATGAAAGAGAAGTGGTTTCACGTGTTTCGCAGAAAGAAGGCCAATATGGCTATGAAATACCGCCAGAGTAGTCTGTGACAAGCCAATTTTGTTTATCTAAGCTGCTTTCACACTCCACCTCTACAAACGCCTCACAAAAACATCTCATCTCACATGAATTGGCTTTGGAATTAGGTGATGAGTACATTGTAGTGTGAATAAAAATCAGTGAGTTTGGTTGGCGTTTTTTTTTTTTTTTCAGTTGTAGAAGAATTTTTTTTACGAGCATAATGAAAAGAGCTTAGGGGAAGCAAACTTATATTTCTCTTAAAATGAAGATGGAGCTTCTTAAGTCTTTTGATCAAAAACAAACAGTCGCACAACAAAAGCTCTCCTCAAACCGAAAAAAATTCTCGCTGCCAGAATTAAATTATAGCCGAGAAATTACTACAACAATAACCAGACTAAGGACAAAACATTTTAAGGGCATGAAGATTCTGCCTGATGGATCCAGATCATATGTGGAATGCAGGCACTGCCCAGGCAAGCAACTGGATCCCAAACACCTTTTAAACTGCCCTTCCATTGTTGGTGCCCTTTTTAAAACAGACAATGACTACAGCATGGACATCCTATACTCGGATCGTGCCATGGATGTTGCCACGGCAGTGATTCACGCCTTTGGCAATATTTGACTATATCTTTATTTTGTTATATACACCTTTGCACTCTGTCATACACGACAACAACAACATCAAAGACAGAAGATAATTTTGAATTAAATTTTGTTAAGCTCTTGTGAATGTCATTGTTTCATTGACTTTTATTTAATACAAGCATATACATGTATCCATGTGAATAAAATGTACACTAACAAAATCAATTTTGTTGAATATGTTTTCCTTTTGCAATATCCTTTAACGCGAAATTCTTTTAACACGGAAAATATTTTTGTTCCCTCAGTTTTGTGTTAAATGATTTTTATTGTAATCATCTTCCATGCCACCTAGATTGTTAGGTGTACTAAATTTTTTAAATGACTTTTTAATTACAGTCAGATTTAATTTCATTCTATATGCTTTTATTATCCTCTCACACACTATATGTAGACTTCAAAAGATAAAGAGCATTGCACATGTACATTTCAAGTTTTAAGTACATTCGTTATACTACGAATATACCTAAAGCCTAAAAAATGCATTTTAAAAGTATAGGTGCACATAAGGCTTGCAATACCGGACCAAAAGTTTAATACCGGTATTCGGTAGATCTTAAAATACCGGGATCTCTTTTAGACCTTAATACCGGGATACCGGTTTTAATACTTGTAGTAGAAATTTTAGAAAAAGAAAGAAACCACCAATGTTTCTTTGTTTTATTTGCCAGTTTGAGTGCAAATATTACAAAAAATAGTTTGTAACTTATAAATTATAACCGTATATAAAGAATAACAAAAAAGTAAAGGAACATTTTATTTATTTAAATCACAAAAAAGTTTAAGTATCACTATTCAGTCTATGATATCATGAAATGTGATCTTAAAAAACATAATGCATCAATTGTACTGTCATTAAGCGTGGAACGTAATTTTGTGCAAAAAGTACCAGCTGTCGAAAACGCTCTTTCTGTATCTACGGTAGTTGGTGGTATTGTTAACAATGTGCGATATACTTTTTCCAAGTATATTTACCTCTACATCCCTCATCTTTTCAAATGAATCGATTTCTCGTCGGATGGTTTTGAATATAGCTGATTTCTATGCTGTATTTTAGTTTGTTGAAATTTTTTTAGTTATCTTTAATTCTAATTTTTTTTTCAAGAGACAATTTCTTTCCACTAATGACAATAGTGTCATCATCATCTTCGATAATTGTACCGAATTCTTCTGAATGTAGATAGGTTTGTGGGTAAGAAAATTTAAGAAAATTTTCTATAAACTTGATCAAATTTGAATTGGTTAGTCTCTTTTCTTTTTTCTTTTTCATTTTCAAAATCATTATAATTATGTAAATACCGTAAGACATTTTCTATTTCAAAAACGATTTTAAAAAAAATTCTAGTAAATACGGAAAAAACGGCATTTAAACTTGTGAATACCGGCATTACAAAATTGTACAAATGGCTCAAAATACCGGTATTCGGTATCCCGGTGCAATCCCTAGGCGCACGTAATATGCCGTAATACACCAGTACATAAATATATAATCTCTTTTCTTCTCTAAATTCTATTTTACCCATGGGAGAACTTAGAGGCTCACTTGAATTCAAAGTGTAGTAACCCGCAATGTTCCTCCCGCCTTTTTTTTAGAACTCATCATCCACGAAACTCATATAACCTTGACCCCATCAATCGTTTTTTAACTTGAATTTAAATAAAACACGTAAAAGACGCATTAATTATCGATGGAAATGAATGCAGGGAAGAGGAAAGAAGGCAAGGGAATTTACTAAGATAAAACACCAGAGTGATAATTTTTGAACCCTCACTTTATTTATAATGCAGATGTCTTCAAAGTATGCTTCGCGATATTATGTAAAAGAGAGAATTTTTATTTTACTTATTATAAGTTTGATTTAGGTAAGATACCCTCGAAAAAAAATCTGTTTTCCTTTTCAAAAAGGGCGCCGTGAATCGAACACTTTTGGGAACCAATGAACGTGAAAAAGAAAGGGAGAGCGAGTGAAAATAAGAAGAAAAAGAGAAAAAAATAGCTATTTGCTTTTTTTATAATTTTTGATTTTATTTATTTAATATTGCTCTCACACTCAAGTTTCTTTTTTTTTTTTTAAACTTCAAAGTTTTATTTTCTGTACGCAAATTTTTTTTTTCATAATTTGTATTTTTTTAATACAATACACTACATATTTTAAAAAGTTAAAATTTCCTAACCGAGAATGATTTATCAAAGACTTTTATCGTATCTTACAAATGTATAACATTTTTGGGAACGAGGTGTAAAAATCTTCACGAAAGCTGTTATGGCAATACACTGAAATAACTAAAAAAGTTTGCCTTGCAGTAGTAGACAGTAAGTTAGAGACCAGTAGGTTTCTAACTTACTGCGCTTACGGAATCCTTTTTGCAAAATATTTAAACAAAAACTTGGCCATGAATCTCCAAGCAAAATAACTGTATTTCGATGCATATTAAAAAAATTATATATTTAACTTTGAAATCCTGAGTGGTTAAAAAAGTTGATAATGAAATGAAGTATAAATAAAAAACATGGTGATATCAAATTCTAACTTTCGCATTAAAATATAGAAACACATTTTTTTTCAATGAGATGAGTGAACCAATGAAAGGATTACCTTTGTAACAATTAAAGGAATAATACTGCTTTCTTTTCAAAAGGAAAATGCTTTGCTTTCACATTCGAGATCATGCACAAAACAAAACTGATTAGATGTGTATTATAGCCGCCCATCAGGTACAGTGGTTAGTGACACTGACTGCTGTGTCGTATGGCCTGGGTTCGAATCCCGGAGAAGGGATGGATGTTTCTAAATGTATAGTACCTTCGCGGCATGTTGGTACTCTAAATTGCCATCGTGCCGCAAGTCGAGTCGTGAGGTTGGTGGAAGAGAGGGGAAGGTCCTCGAGACCACCCCCGGGGTGTTCTCCCTCAAAATTGGGGTGGAACCGAGCAAAATCGTTCTGTCACTTGTCTGGTGCTCAAAGCTGAGGCTAACGACAGACGTAAAAATCTAACCCCTTGCCGTGACGAATTTCATGGACCTTCATCTGATGTTACTTTCGATCAGGTGGAGTAAGAGTAAAAGATGTGTATTATGATTCTTTTATACATCCATATTTTAGACAAGTTATTGCATGTAGAGGCGAGATTTCGTAACTATTTAAACCTGCATAGACGACCGGACCCGCGAACGGCCCGACTTCCAATGTGTGGCGTTGTCATTACTATCCAAAAAGTTTTATTCTAAAAAAAATTTGAATTTTTACTCTTAACTTTTTAACGCGTGGATATGGGTCATAAATATTTTACACTGGCATAGCTACTAGTCCGGAGTGGGCACTGTATCAAAATTGCTTGGAGAACATTTTGGGGGTCCCGTATCATTAATAGGGCTTACACGGTGGTAGCTACGCCCTTGTTAATATTAAAAGGGGTCTAAGAGGTGTTAATTTGTCTGGAGGGCTGAAAATATAAATAAATTTTAAATAGGTATAATGCTTTGAAATTAAAATTAAGTAATTTGAATCTTTTCACGTTATTTGTAAAAGAATGAGGTTTCAAAAAAGTACAAAATGTTTAAAATATAATCATAATTTTAAAAATTATAAGCATATGAAAATAAGAAACATTTTTCGTAATGAATATTAAGTAATTTTTACGTTGCGCATGCTATTTTTTAAAATAGTAGCCTTTGGAATGTAAAACTTTATAAAATTATAAAATTTATCATACTCTTTAAGCCCTACATAATTTTAGTATTATATATCTTCTGTGTGTATATTTCAAAATATTTAAAACAAATTGAAATTTTTTAAAATAATTTTAAATGTATTTTTTTTATTTTTTAAAAAATATTATTTATTATACTATTTATATAAAATAACTACAGTGCAATAAGGATACATTTAACTTCATAAATCAACTTACTGCTAGTAATTAGAGCTACTATTTTAGAAAATATCTCGTGCACGGAAAACTTAATATTTCTTACACAAATGTTCCTTATTTTCATATGCTTATAACTCTTAAAGTTATGATTATAATTTAAACATTTTACACATTTTTTTGAAGCCTCATTCCTTTATAAATAATGTGTAAAAGATTCAAATTATTTAATTTTAATTTCAAAGAATTATATATATTTGAAAAAAGTTCATATTTTCAACCCTCGAGACAAAGTTAACATCCCTGAGACCCCCTTACATTTAGCGGACCTCCCTCCCCAACATTGTTTAAAAACCTACAAATTAATTTTAGTTTTTATGGACCCCCAAAGCAGTTACAAGGACCCCCAGGGTTCGCAGGAACTACTTTGGTAACCTATGTGCTACACAGAGAAATTAAAGCACTCGTCTTCTAAAAATAAGCCATCGAATAATTTTCAGTTACATGAACGATTTATATTCTGAAAAATGTCTTGTATATGTTGATGTTCAAAAATCAGATTGAATAAATTGAATCGATTGATATTTAGTGCACAAGTTATTGTGGTGGCGATGTGCTCACAAAAATGTTTTATACAGGTATCCGATTACGCTAAAATTGTGAAATTTGGCAAAAATTAACAAATTTTTCTTTATGATTTTATTTTATAGACCATGTTATTAACTTTATAAAAATATCGTTTATTATTTTCCGTTCATTAGAACAAAAATTACAAATGTTTAAGGAAAAGCAGATGCCATTACTTTAAGCAAGATGTCATACTTTAAAACGCTTTTACTTGAAATGTGTTTTTTTTTAAATGGTCAAACGGAACCAGCGATTGCTAAAAAAGTTTTGAAAGCAATTAACTGAAATTTTTTGTGTATGTTCTGCATAATAATAGAAGTGATTTAACCTTCAGATTTATCAATCACTTTTTTATTACAAAATTTACAGTCTCTTATGTTAATGTAATCAGTGTTTTTTTTAACAATTTCATATAACTAAGATAAAGTGCTCTAGTTTTTGTAAGAATTAAAATATCTCTTATCTTGAAGGTCAATTCAAAAATGAATAATATAGCAGCACATCAGAATTGAAAAATTGTTGATAAACTTTTGGTTCAAAATAGGCCGCGTTTATATTATTTTTTGTAAATTTTTACCCATTTTCTCCCATTTTAGTAATAATAATTTCTTTTTCACTTCTTAAGTAGCATATTTTTCTTAAAATGTACTAAACAAATCTAAAAACCACAAAAAAAAAAAAAAAAAAAAAAAAAAAAATCCCCATACTCTTCCATTTAAAAAAAAAGTTGTAAGTAATCGTATACCTTAAATAAGAGTTTACGGCATTTAGTGTTTATACAATTTTAATATAAATTTTCCATTAAAATCACAAAACACTTTTATTTCTCATTTTTATGTATTTAGTACATAATTTGTCGCAAAAAAGGCTTCAAAGCGACTACTCAACATATCTTTTAAATTGACGTGAATTCAAACGAAGAAATCAAAATTAACTGAGAATGAAGAAAGACATAATGATTGATTCCCTGTATTGATGTATATGTAACTTAAGCTGGGTCATTAAGTTTGCAAATTAAGTTTAAACGGATTTTTTTCAAGTTACAATTTCCATCGTCTATTCATTTCCTTGCAAAATTTTATTTCATCATCTGTTATTAATGAACGGAAACAGGTATCAGAGACCTTGGAGATAATGTGAAAAAATTGTAACTTATTTTTCAGCGAGGAATACAAATGACGATAGATCGATATCATGCGGGACGCTGTACGTAGAAAAATAAGACCGTGACAAGTCAAAAAACCTGCATATAATGTTTTTATATATTCAGGCTAAATAAAGAGGTAAACATGTTGCTTTCCATGTAAAGCAGCGTTTCTCAAACTGTGGGTAGCAGCCCCTAGAGGGGCATGATAGCTTTACGAAGGGGGCGCGAGCATGTAAAAAAGTCGAAAACAAAAGATTATTAACATAATAAAAAATAAATACATATTTACACTGATAAAATACACTTATAAATGTATCAGTACTGTACAATGTATTTTATAATTAATTTAATAATACTCAGTTAAGAACAAGTTTGATAATTACCAGTGACCCCATGGGCTTGTATTAATACTCATCTTGATAATCTGTACGGTTTATAATTAATCCCTTAACTAAAGATTAAAAGAAAATATTCGCTCCCCAATGCCACCGTTTTCCACGTATGTGGTGTTTTTTCTGGGGGGAGGAGGAATAAATAAGCAATCCTCTGAAATAAATAAATCCTTTGCGAAGGTTGCTAAGGTTCTTTTATTGCATTCAAAATCATTCGGAATAATTTTATGGATAGCAGTACACAGAAAAGATCGTACTTCGGAAAGACGTATATATACGTCCACAATATTCAATGCTTCGGTTGAGTGAGACGTATATATACGACGTTGGCACTAGGTTAAGATCGCTTTGTAGCTTTAGTGCCAAATTGAATTGAATACATTGTTATTGTATTGAGGGGGGCGCGATGAAAATTATGATTGAATATTGGGCTGCGAATATTGAAAGTTTGAGAAGCACTGATGTAAAGATTTATAAGCATATGCTATAAATGACAACATTGCCTAAAAAAGGGAAACATTAAGTTATTTGACTTTTTTCCCCTTTCTCTAAGGAAGCTACATGCATATTTAAAATTTAATTCCTGGCAATGTTAAAATGTTTGGTGAATTTTCGTCTCTAAGAATACTACAATGGAAAATCCAAATTGAGAGAAAAAGAACTTCATTGTTTGTGTGTGAAAGGTCATACATAGCAAAAATGCAGACCCATTCAATGGGCTAAATTCATGACGGTCACATGATAAGTGCAATCACGTGTTCGCCAATTGTATTGAAAACTGACATTAGACTTGTACTTGTTGTTCTACTGTGTTCAAGTATTAAAACGTTTTTCAAAATTAAAAAAGAAACTTTCCTATATATACCGATCCTATATCAACCGATCACTATGAAAATTGGCATGCATTTGTATTTTTTTCTGGAGAAGATTTGTGCTATCCTTTTTGTTGCAGCTCCCCACCAGGTGGCGCTACAGAAAAGCAACTTCTGCATCGTCTAATCAATCGTTAAGTTGCCAACAGGGTCGCCAAATTTATGCCAACTTGGCTCTATCGCCAACATTTCGCTAAGTTTCCATTGAGAGAGAATCGCCATTATAATGTAAGGAATGGCGTTGCTTGCGAATATTACAATTTTAACATAAAATAAGTACAACAGAAATTAATATTACGTTTAACACATCCAGATGTAAATTATTTACACTATTTTAAGCGTTCATTACACAAAATTTGTAACAATGTGTTACTTTTGCTGAGCAGATATCAGCTTAGGACCCACAAGAGCTTCAAAAATCGTCCCACATGAGAGTTAGGGGGCGTTGTAAATTTAAAAAAAAACATTCTTTTTATCAGCTATTAGACCTTCAGACTTAAGATTTAACAAATATGTTTTTTTTTTTGTTTAATTTGCAATTCACGTAAAATTAACTCATTGAAAACTTCTTTATCCTTCACACAATCTGTATTGTTTAATTTTTCAATTCACCCGTGCGAAGAACAGGTATACCAGCTAGTATTATATGAATGTATACTTTCAAATCAAATATCTTGTGCGTTATTAACCACCAGTGGCCGAGTGGTAGCGTAGACAGTGTACAAGATGTTATCAGCAGTCTTTTGATAAAAGAGAGGTTGTCCATAGTTAAAAGGCATTTGAATGTTATCAAGGATTACTTGAAGCCTGTAGTAAGACTGTTTGATTGCAACGGTTGTGCGATGGGCTCAAAGCATTTCGGGTGTGTTGGAATAAGACTGAGGATTTGCTCCGCGCAAGCTGACCGTCCATTCCTCACAATGAAATTGACATCATGAGTGATCTTCTTCCGGTAGACCATCGATGCACTGTCCGGGAATCGTCCATAGAAGTTAAGCGAGTGAGAGAGTTTATTATCGTTACACTATAAAGCAGCGATACTCAACCTGCGGCCCGCGGGCCACATGTGGCCTTCTGGATCTTTCTCAGTGGCTCGGTCATGGCCCGTTGCACTAACAAATTCAATTATTTTAGAAAAAAACATTAAAAATTTAGCGAGAAATTCTATCAATCAAGCAATCTCATGTATCAATTTTGCTATCAATGTCGTGTTGGTACGAATTGCGAGATAACTTTTTTTTTAATTTAACGGTTAGGATAATAAATAACAGGCGTAACGACAACTTTCAATTAACCCACATGTCTTCCAAGCTAAAAATATCGAAAGAATATTTGTTATTTGAATACGTTCGGGATCTTGACTATTTCGTGGAGAAAAACAAAGACGGATTATCAACTTATTTGATTTGTTAAGCTTTTATATTTGAGAAATATAATTTTGCTCGTCCTGTACCACTAAGCACAAATCTTACAATGTCTCTTTTTCTTGAGGATCTCTTTCAAAAGAAGAGATAAATTGACTCTCTCAAAAAAAAAAATCTTTGCAACAGCAACGACATATTGAAAGGGATGGGGGGGGGAGAAGGGAGAGGTTCAATCAATTAACGAAAGAAAATCGAAATAACCTTATAACTGGGTAAAAAATGAAAAAAAAAAATTTTTTTTATGTGAGTTGAGTTTGATAGAGTTTAATATAGTTTTAAAATAAAATCCAAAATTTTGAGTTTAAATATTTTTATCAATTTTCCTCATTTTAAATGTCTTTGATATTATAGCATCCCCATCCCCCCAATAATCCTCATGTTGCGACCTGCGTGAAATAGTTGTTATATGTATGTGACCCGGCGGTAAAATAAGGTTCAGTAACCCTGCTATAAAGCAACAGGAGGCCAACTGGGGATGGACTTCCTAGTTTTGAACCATGGTCAAGTGACGAAGACGACACCTGAGTTGGAACCCTCCTATCTTAACTTCCACACTACACCCTCGTGAGGACTTTACCTTAATAGATTTAAAGCTCATCACACACACACACAGCCCCTCTACTCTGAAGGTCTATGATATACTGGGGCTCACGCTCATGGCACTAGTTCGTGACTATAATCACTAAGATATCTTGGCCACCATCCTTGGAAGTTGGCCTCATTCGTCAAATGGTGTGGAAGAATGCATGCTGTGCCACAGGGAAATACTGTCAACGCTGACTACTACTGCCGATTTCTACAGCACTATCCGCAAAAGTAAACGCCTATTATTAGACAATATCCCTACCGTATCTCATGAAAGGGTTTGTTGTCACATCACACACAATGTAATCAATATATTGCGACAGAGGCATTGAGACACATCTCCGTACTTAGTGATACGAGTATTTGTGACTTCAATCTCTTTCCTAAGAACCCCTTCGAGGTATCCGATATTCTGACGTAGAATCTGTGTTTCTAGCAGCAGGGTGCTCCACGCGCATTATTAACATCATCAAATGACATCTTGCCAACGGTATCCTACAGCTTCTAGACATTTGGCAATAGGCACTAAACCTCTTTGGTGATTATATTGAAGGAATGTAATGAAATTTTACTTCTAAGTTCAACAAAATAATGTTTTGCGTTTATGTTGCCACTACTTTGTTTACAACACACGTGTGTATATTGTAGCAAAAATGTGTCAATTATAAAATTATTTTAATACACTTACCACATCTTAAAAAAGTACTTTTCATAATTTAACAATCATGTATCTTCTTGAGAATTTTATAGATGGTGTTCCTTCGAATATGTTCTGTGCAAGATCGAGTTCTTTTTTCTCACTCGTATTCTAGAAACATATTCTCAAATATACATACTCATCAATTTTCTTTCAAAATTTTTTCAAGGGGGGGGGGGGGTCAGGGGTCAGGGTCGAAAGTCCATCGTTCTTGTATCATATCTCAATACAACACCAAACGTATTCTTTTGATTTTGTCGATTTGGGGAACAAAAACCAGAGTAAAAAATAAATAAATAATTAGCATAAATTAATAAAATAAATTGTTAATTATAAGTACTTAATTTAAATTTTACGTATAATATATAGGATTATCCTCAATTGAAAAACATTCAAGGGCTACGGGGGGGGGGGGGCCGGACTCGGTGACCCAACTTCCCTTATGTGCTCCACTGATATATATGTATTGCTTTTTGTTGCAATATTTACCTATTCAAAACTTTTGATACATTTAACCTAATTTTGAAAATGTTATTAGATAAAAATACAAAAAGCTAATATATTAAATTAAAGTGTTTGTGATGCATTCTTGATTAACTAGTCTCGACAAGAATTTCATTTTTTAAATTTTTAATAGTTTTCGCAACACAATTATTTTGACTCGTTGCTCTATCAGTAAATGAGTGCTAATAAACGTCGCACAAAAAGAAACACCAGAGCTACTGCCAATTTTGACCACCTGAGCTGGCAACACTTTCTCCAAACTATCACGCAACGCTAATGTGAGGACTTTGACCATGACAGGTTTCATCAGCATCAACCTTCTACACAAAGGGGTGGCCACGGTAGCCAAGTGGTCAAGGTGACGGACTCGTGGCTGGCGTGTTATGAGTTCGAGCCTGTACCGCTGACCCACAGTGTAAGGGTGATGAAAGTTAAATCTGTGGGGCTTAAACGTCCTTCTGTTTGTGTGGTGTGAAAATTAGGAGGGGGAGTTCCAGCTCATGTGTCGTCCTCGTCACTTTACCATGATTCAAAACTACGAGATTTGTCGCGAAAAGCCCTCGAGTACAGCTGAACAGTGCTACGTTATTATTCGCTCCCTCTATACGGCGGTGTGACGTTTGAGATAAATAAAGGTAGCGTGTTATTGATTAATTTAAATATTAAGTATAATTACTCTCAGCTATTATTTACAGAAAATACATTGAAGTTATTAAAATTGTGGACGTTATTATAGTTCAAAAAATATTGTTTGTGAGGGAAGAGTTTTTGCATCCGTTCTCAGCTAAGTTTTCAGATCGTCTCTCGTTCTCTCTGCCTTCTCTAGGAAGACCGGGGTCAGTGTCTTTAGCTTCGAGTTACATCCGGTTCGTGGGTGGAGTAGGAGTCCCTCGTGGTGCCAAAGGTTGCCGGGGCGATGTCCAACACAAGACCAAGCCATATTCTAAGGGTGCGCATGTCATTGCACATGTGGTGATCATTTCCACAAAAGAAGCCGTTTCACAGCTGTGTGGAGGGAAACACAAACACGATACATACAGCGGGTCTTCAGCGCCACTAGCGTCACTTGACCATGCTTCAAAATTACGACGTCCGTCCCCAAAAGCCCTCGTGTAACTAAACAGTGCGATGTTAATTTTCACTCACTCATTCACTCAGCGATACTAGGATTCGAACTCGTAACAAGTCGGCAACGAGCTCGTGGCCATGACACGTCTTAATGTGCTCTGTAAAAATAAATGAAAAACCATTCTCTTAGTTTTTTTCCTGAAAAAAAAGGGAGAATTCCTTTTTTTTTCAAATAAAGTGTTATATTTTCATGATAGTGCAGGCAACAACAGCATTTTAAAAAAATTCACAAAACAAATCGATAGAAAAGAATTTGCACAACATTCACAAATGGGTCAGGGTTTAATTTTTCTGAATGAAAAAGCATTAGAGACGCCTGCGTTTCTTAGATAAATAAAATTATATGCAGAAGAATCAGGGAATAAATAAAATGAGATCAGTACGCAGCACGCTCCAAGATAAATTTTCCTTTTCTTCTCAAAATGTCAAGGATAAAAAAAAATACACTGTCATCGCTCTTAGCTTAGTGTTCCGCATGTGTATTTCTTTTTATTCTCAAAATAAGTATCTTATTTAAGCGAATTAAATTGTTATGGCGTCATTTTGTGCTAAATTTTGGCTACATTGTTGCGGTCTAATCTCCTTGCTAATGAACTCCGGAAACTTACAGAAAATTATTTGTTATTTACATTTGATTACTTTCGATTGATTTATCTCGTTAATCCAGTTTGAAATCTTTTTTTTTTTATCTTTTAAGGAAAAAAAGACAAATGTTAAAACTCTCACACATGCAGGTGCTTATTTTTCAGAAATGTTTTTTATTCTCGTAGATAAAAAGCCTACAAATGCAGCGTCGAATTATCTAAAAATGCATGCAAGAAAGCGATAAAGAGGTTTAATCGATCAATTGGTTGATAGAGTGTCTATCGTAGACTGCAGTGTTAATTCAGGTAACATTCTCATGGACTGAAGTGAGACTCGCATAGTTTTCTCAATAAAAATTCTAAGTTCTAAATTTAGCGTAAATAAAATTCTAGTAATTCACTTTATAAATAATTATTATATTATTTCTTTTAATTTTTCATTAATAAAAACTACCGATAAATCTTTTGCTTTTTATTCTTCTAAGAAATCTTAGAAGCACAACTACTCATCTTCTAAATGTTTATTAATAGCTTTACTAGTTTGTAGAACTACTAATATCTTGATTCATTCAAATTAATTTCAGTTAAATTAATTTCTATTCAAATTAATTCAAAAAAGCTTTCGGTGTGAATTTTAACTATTCATCGGGGAATCACAATCATCATAAATTGCTTTAATTCTGAAGGGTACAAAGACTTTCAATCAAGGTCACCGAAATTTCCATTCCGATGATAGACCTTGGTTTCGTGTTTTCGGATTCTCTCATCTAGTTTCACTTTTTTTAACTCCAACATACTTCTCCATATCCCCCCCCACGGGGACTTCCATGATTTCTGCTTCCAGTTAACTGTGTACTTTTTAAGGTATCCGACTACCCTAAAATATTGAATTTCCCCAAAAATGGGCAATTTTTTATGATTTATTTTATAGACCATCTTATTAGCTTTATAAAAATATCAACATTATTATTTTCCGTTCATTAGAACAAAAACTACAAGTGTTTTAGTAAAAGCAGATGCCATTACTGTAAACAAGATGTCATACTTTAAAAACGCGTTTTACTCGAAATGTGTGTGTTTTTTTTAAATGCTCAAACGGAGACAGCGATTACTAAAAAGGTTTTGAAAATAATTAAATGAAATTTTTTGTGTAGGTTCTGTATAATAGCAGAAGTGTTTTAACCTTCAGATTTATCAATCACTGTTTTATTACAAAATTTACAGTCTCTTATGTTAATGTAATCAGTGTTTTTTTTAACAATTTCATATAACTAAGATAAAGTGCTCTAGTTTTTGTAAAAATTTAAATCTCTCTTATCCTAAAGGTCAATTCAAAAATGAATAATATAGCAGCACATCAGAATTGAAAAATTGTTGATAAACTTTTGGTACATAATAGGCCGCGTTTATATTATTTTTTGTAAATTTTTACCCATTTTCTCCCATTTTAGTAATAATAATTTCTTTTTCATTTCTTAAGTTTAGCATATTTTTCTTAAAATGTACTAAAAAAAATCTGAAAACAACAAAAAAATCCCATATCTTCATTAAAAAAATTTTTTTAAAAAGTGGTCGCAAGTAGTCAGATATTTTAAAAGAAAGTTTCTATAAAAAATAAAAGTTGGCAAAACCCATGAGCATGAACTGATTTGTTGAAAATCTGTGTTGCATTTATCGTGTGTCTGACGTCATATGAATTTATGAACTGATTGGTTTAAAAAAAGTGACTGCATTTAGCATGTGACTATGACATCACTTGTATTTATGAGCTGATTGGTTGGAAACACGTGATTGCATTTATCATGTGATTAGGACATCACGTGAATTTAGACCCTTGAATTATTTGGTACTTTGAGAGTGTGATAGACTTTTTGTTCATTCCTAAGACTTGGTTTTTCATCTCTCACTAATTAAAAAGCCTTAATTTTCGGAAAATGCTTAATAGTTGTAAACTCTATAAGTTTGAATGATAACATGACGACATTATTCACAAAATACACATGATAAAATCTTAAACTAATGTAAACTGTTGGGGGTTTTAATGGTTTCAAATAGTCCCAAAACTAGTTACAATTTTTGAAAGATAATATAGAAAAAGTTGATAAAAACTTTTTAATTTCTAATGATTTATATGAATATTGTGTTGCTTTGAAAAATTCTCACAGTTTTTAAAGGGATGAGAAAATAATTTCTTGTGATCTGTAATTACTCATATGTAATATGATATAATTTCTTTCTATTATATTTCGTCAAATATAAACACACACACACACACAAATCTATAATATAAAAATGAATATAAAAAGATATCTAATTTGAAATAAATCATACATTAATTATTACAAAACTAATGTCGCGTATTCTTTAATAAAAAAACTGTTAAATATTTAAAATGCTTTTGAAATAAGATAGAAATTAAAGTACTCTAAGAAAAGAAAGTAAAAATATTCCCTATAATACCTACAATTGATTAAAAATTTAATGCGAGGCACGAATTTCTTCTTTCAGTTAAAAATCGTACAATGCCGCCTTGATTTTTTCTACACAAAATTGATGACAATATGGAAATTCAATTGTTAGTAACCACTGTTGCTTCAGTAGACTGGTTTCAAATTACTCGAAGTCCTTAGAATACAAATGATAATTTTAAAAATAACAATTTTCTTTATCATAACTACGTAATAAAATCGGAAGAGCGCAATGATCTGTCTTGTAGATCAATGGCTCTTTCTTACGGATCTTTATCTAAAAGTATATCCTTTATTGTCTCTCACATAACATCTATTTTATATAATGTGATTGTCCTTGGTTAAGGGCACTAAAAGGGGTTCGTCTTATAGATACAATTCTTAAACATCTCGGTTTAATCCAAGAAAATGTATTCTTCAAAATAATATCAGCTTAGTCCATAATACATGCAATGTATTCCTATAAATCCAGGGTGGGCATTTCGTCGATTGTGATCGACCGGTGGACCACTAAGACATTTTGGGGTGACCGCCTAAAAATTTTACCAGTTAGTAATTATAAGCGGAAAATTCAAGATTGGTTGACAGTATGCACAGACTAAACCTTCTACTGACTATAACAACGAAAACTTATGTTAGATAAAAAAAAAATTTATATTTTTAATGCATTTTGAATTGTTTCATAATAAATGTATCATTTGATATAATTTGGTTTCGGGCAATTATAATAAAGTTTGTATCTTGCGTTTTGCTTTAAACGTGGTTTTAAAAGTCGTTTTTTTTATTTTTAGTTCTGTAGGTCTCTCTCTCAGTACATATTCCGTACTTTTTATTAAGTTTTTAATAACCTTTTCCTCACTTCACCACACCTACGACTTTGGGCAGCGGAGCACACAAGAATTTTTAAAGGGAAGGGGTCGATGGTTGAAGATCTACCATTCTCGTATCATACTTCAATACGCAGCCAAACATTTTTTTGATTTTGTCGATTGTCGGGAGCAAAAAAATAAATTACTGAATAAATAATTAACATTGATAAATAAAAAATGACTAATATCAAATACTTAATTATATTTTACATACTATATACATGGAACTATGATAACTCGGGAAAAAATGAAGGGTTACGAGGGAGGGTCCAGACCCGTGGACTCCTCCCCCGTCCTTGTGTGCGCCACTGACGCTGGGTGGACCGCAACTCCTTGAAAATATTTGAAGTAGCCCGCATCCTGGAAAAGTCTGCCCACCCCTGCTATAAATGCTAGCAACATTATGCAGAAATGTACATCAGCTTACGAACTAATCAACCCAGGAACTTTTCCCCAAATTCCTTTGTAGCCTGTAAATATAAATTGATACTTTTCTAGTGTAATGTATCATTCATTGTTTAATTCCAGTAAAAAAGTTTTTTAAAAAAACGTGTTCGAAAATTCATAAAGTATTATTTTTGTTATATTTCGTATTTTGTTGCCATTTATTTATCATTCGTAATAAACAAAATAACTTATTGGTAAAATAACTACATCAGCACGTTAATACATTTAAGTATTGGTATTCAGGGCCCGTAATTCAAAGAGACCACTGAAGTGTAGTGTTTACGGTCACGAACTTGTGGCTGGCGTTGTCGAGAGAGAGTTCTCAATTTCTTGAAAACTAATCGTACAGGGGTTAATGCACGTAAAATATGCCGTGGCTCAAAGTCCTCACGTTGGTGTAGTGTGAAAGCTAGGAGAGTCATCGTCACTTGAGCGCGGTTCAAAATTACTAAATCCATCACGAACAGCCCAACAGCCCTCGTGT
Source organism: Trichonephila clavata (assembly GCA_019973975.1). NCBI lineage: Eukaryota > Metazoa > Arthropoda > Arachnida > Araneae > Nephilidae > Trichonephila > Trichonephila clavata. Next base: position 47,466 of record BMAO01019443.1, read on the forward strand.
TGCCTAAAGTATGCTGTTAATAGACGCTCCATAATTCCGAACTAAGACGTTAGGGTGTGTCGGAGATTAGAACCCGCGACCTATGGATTCGTAAGTACGTAACATACCACTAGACAAAAGTGCTCACTCCTGTCCGGAGGCTGTAACTGGCTTATTTAGATACCACCAGATTCAGTTTTCCATATAGAGTTCTCCAAGTTCTTTTAAATGAAAAACAAAAAGAAAAAATTTCAGTAATTCATCGAAAATTTTGTTACTTTTAATGGCAAATTTTTTTTTCCAGTTTAGATGAGAATTAACACATAATATGTGTAAAACGAAAAATCTCACAAAAATGAAAACATGTATACACAAGTGCAATTTTAAAAATCTTCCCCCAAAATTTCTGTATTCGTGAACAGATTACTTGATTTTTAGTAGATAAAACGGATTTTGAGCTCTAAAATTTTCTAGAAACCAACTTCGGAGAATAATGAACTGAATTCGCAAGTTGAGGTATCAATGTTTCAATCACAGATTAATTCAAGAGGATGCATGAGAGATTGTAATCCTCTCTTTTCTCACAAAGGCATTGACTTCATTGTTCTTACGCTCGTATTATCAATTCAACCAAAGTTTAATAACTTGTATCTTATCCCAGATATATTTTTTAGTGTCATCGTATCCTTACTTTTCTTTTAAAACAAAATTTATAACCAATCTCTTATTTGCCAATTCATTCTCATCTCTGTAATGATCTAATAAAATGCTGAAAGGGACAGTAAAATAGCTTAAAGAACATTTTTATATATGTGTGGCCCTGACCTCTCTAAAATAATACATTAATATTCTTTATCACTATTCTGTATTCAATATTACTAGTTCTTTTAAGTATTAGTTCTGCTGTTGATCAAAATATTCATGAAAAGAATCATTGAACGAAAAAAGAAAAATAATGAACAAATGCTTTTCACTCTTTTCTTATACAGAATTTAAACCAATTTTAAAACCTCTAACGGTTACTCTAAAATGATTCTAAAAAATATTATTTTAACCTTCAAAATAAGCATACGAATTTAAAATTTTGAATTGCTTTTAATATTTTTGTTCTAAAAATCTTTAAAAATAATCCGAAATAATTAAATTATAGTTTTAAAAAAACTAAAAAGCACCATTTTAAGTTAGTTTATCAAACTAAGTTGTAACTTGATCTCTTAGTTGCCAAATCTGGAAATGGGATCTGAAATTAGAGTCGCAAGATGCAGGATGGATCTGAAAATGGGAAATCGTTAATCTTAATGGTCCTATCAGGACAATGGAATAAATTATTAAATTATTGTACTGTCATCAGTCCTGGCCAAGTGAGCAAAATTTCGAATTAATCTGATCTTTTGAAGTAGGTAAATTGAGATCAAAGGATTTCCGTTACATCAAGTACTGCTTATAAAAAGGTGTTAAAAGGCATAATTTTTTTTAAAAAAGGTTGCTTTTTATAATATACGTATGTTTTCTTTCACAATTACAAGTTATATATATATA
>BMAO01019444.1:0-20646 GCA_019973975.1 Trichonephila clavata
ATTCATATGGAAAATAATTGAGTGTAACGCACTTGATATTTTGTCACATGAATTATTGTATTTCAGGGTAGGCCTTTGAGTATAACATTTTTGAGGGAATTCTATTGTAGAATTTTACTGTTTCCTAGTTTCGGATGACATTTATCCCTTTTTGTGGAAATTGGTATTGTCGTTTAGAAATCATGTAATTCTTCAACTTTTCTATAAAATCATCGTTATAAGGCTCCGGATTTTTAGGAAGAAAGCGTTCAAATTGTCTCTTGACAAATACGTCTACATTGTCTTAGTTATCTAAACAATGCCCATAAGATTAAAAGGGAAACGAAATATGGGTGGGGGTTTTTAATTTTTCGACGAAGAATTTTGTAGATCTTTATTTGAAATTAGAAGAAGACTCTTTTTTTTCGAGTTTTAGGGATATTTGTTTTATTTACTTTGTTACCTTTATTTATTTATCGATCTAATTCTCTTTGTTTGATAGAAATATGCGAAATTTTAATAAGTTTCTTTCTGCTCATATCTCTTAGATACAAATGTGTATTGAAATTGTCATAGAAGGATGCTTATTATGGAAATCAAGTTTCGATTTGAATCTTTAAAATGAAAATGTCATTTTTCTTAGAAAATATTAACTAGAGTACTTTTTTGTCAGTCCTTTTTTAACAGCATTCCATTTCTTGTTTTACAAATTAATGTTATTCCAATCAGGGGCTTAGTTACCGCGTATCAATGATATCAAGCTTTGTGGGTGGCGCCAAAAGAGTTATCCGAAATCGCAGGGTTGCCTAGAGAGTGCCCTCAAGGAAACTTGATACAGGGTCCACTCAGGACCAGCTCCGCCAGTGTTTTCAATACTCATGAAAATGTGAACAAATTTCACAGCCTTCAATTAAATTATTATATTCATTGAATTAATTTTCAAGCTAAGCTTCCTTTTTTTTATTCCTACGTGCAACGTTTTCAGAATATTTATTGTATATAGTCTGCGTTTGTACTCTCATAATGTTATTTTTAGTTTAGCCAATTATAAGCGGAGATAAAATCGGTGCGATTTTGTGATCGGCTCTTTTCTTTGAATTTTTACTGCTTTGATCTCTTTTTCTAGTGACACGATTGCGATGCTTAAATTCCTCAGAGAAGCGGTGTGGAGAACAGTAGTGCGCTTTGAAATCTGATATTACTATCAATTCTTTCATGAAATTATCTTCATAAGACTCATGATTTACATAGGAAGTTCTTCAGTGAATTCGCAAGCATGTTTATGATTGTTGTCTTGGATATCAAAACTAAAGACCATCGGGCTAAGAAGAGGGAAGAGATTTTAAATTTTTGAAGAAAAATTTAGTATATCTTCAGTTGAGACTTGAGGAAAAAATAATTTCCGAAGTTTTATTTTTGTAGAGAGAAGTGGTGGAGGGAGACGATATATATATATATATATACTGTATATATGAATATATATATAAACTAGCTGACCCGGCCCGGCGTTGCACGGGCTTTTACGGAGGTTTAACTTAATCCCCATGTTAATTTTCCTCCTTTCTTTCTGACGCCAGAACTTCTGTGTGGGTGTGACGCGTACGATGTGAGTGCATGGCCGTGAGTACGTATCATGCTTTCTCGTTAACCATTTTCCCTTCTCTTCACAAAAATCAGCACTTCCAATATAATTTTTTCGAAATTACTTTTACTTCTTTGTTTCTTTCCTCTCACTTAGTCCGGCATTGCAGGGGCTTTTACCGTGTGAATAACTTAATTCCCCATGGGACTTTCCTGTTTCCCTCAGGACGATAGCACTTATGTGTGTGTATGCGCGATGTGAATGATTTCTTTAACTATGTCATTAAAACTCCCTTTTCGGAATTTGTTCTTGCGTTGGTGTGGTAATTAGGAAAGATGGGTGAAAGCTCAGGTGTCGTCCTCGTCACTTGACCATGGTTGAAAATTTCGAGGTCCGTCGCCAAAAACCCTCGAATAGGTGAACAGTGCGAATTTATAAATCACTCACTCACTTTTCAATTCTTTCGTTGCAATTTTTTAGTTCCGGAAACGAAAATGTAGCCGGTTTAAAATAGTTGTATGTTGAAAAAAAAACAGAAGAGTGGAAATTTTTCAAATTACAAAATTTCACTTCTTTTTAAATCTTGAAGTAAAATTGTGAGAATTTTTGAAATGTTCGACACACGGGAAAAAAATTTCATGCAATTATCTTTATAAAAGAAGAAATTATTAAGTATTTTGAGTGTTTTATTAAAGTTTGTTCAAAAAAGGTTTTGGCTTTTTATTTTTTAAATCACTGATAAATAAAAGTTTTAAAAATAATTTTTATTTAAACGCAACGATATTGATTCGTTTCAAAAAGAAAATAATACTATTTGATAAAATGCATTTAAAAATATTTCCTTATATTTTTTCTTATATTCTACTGTTCTTCAATAAATCAATCTTAAGAATAAAAAAACTATCGGTTGTGATGCGTTATATGAATGAGCGTCCCGTGTTATGAGGGAATTCCTCTTTTACTACGCAGCGAAAGACTCACAACTACCTCAACCTTTCCCGTCTTCCAAACCGAAAGCTAACGCAAAGTGACCTTGACGCAATTAAGAATTTTTTTTTAAATTTTCATTTTTTAGAGGGCTTAACTTTCACGTTAAAGCTTTGAAATTTCACACATTAACTGCAAAATCAAAGTACTTTAAAGTAAAAATGTTCAAAAAAGGCTGTTTAAATTATTTCTCGCAAAAACGGTATTTTACGAAAATCACAAAAAAATTTGAAATCCGTAATTTTTAAGCAATTTGTTCAATTTTCACACAGAAATTGGATAACATTTTTCTACAATCGTAAAAAAAGTTTCGTACGATAATTTTAATAAATGACGAAGTTATTTAATGTCGAGTTAAAATTTTGAGTATTTTTTAAAAAAATCATAGAAAAAGTTTTTGGCATTTTATTATTTAAACGACTGATTCAAAAGAAAAAAGCATCACATTATTTAGTAAAAAATATCGTTTTAATAACACAAAAATAAATTCATACGCAACGATTTAGAAAATTTTTTTCATAAAAACTCATCAGTTTTAACTTATTTAAAAAAAATCTTAAAAATAGGAAATATAATTATTTTGCAAAAAAAATTATACCGTATTGTGACGAAAGAAATGATCTTTCCGATTCCGTAATTATTTTTTGTATGATTTAAATAACATTAATGGGATGGCTGTTTAAATAACGTCGAGAGCACCGAAAACTTTCACCCTCTGTTGCAATATCTGCTTCCTCAGACACATGAGCATCCCTTACGGGAATCTGGCAACGTTTTTTCCGAATTCTTCACATTTCCGACAATAAAAAAATTATGGCGTGATTAATTGAAATAAAAACCATCCTATGTTTTAAGTTGGACGAAATGAACACAGTATGCAAAATTATATATGATCGGTTGAGAAGTTTCGGAGTCCATTGCGGACAAACACTGTGACACGTACTTTTTATATATAAAGATATATATACGTGTATATATGAATATATATATATATACGTGTATATATGAATATATATATACGTGTATATATGAATATATATATATACGCGTATATATGAATATATATATAAAGTGTAATAAAAATGGAAGAAACCAAAAAAGTCAATGGACTAAAAAGGAGACCTATTATGATTTCTAAAGCTGTTACTGAATTAAGACCAGCAAATTTGGGTTATATATATATATATCTATCTATATACATATATAAAGGAGAAAAGCGACTCACCCACTCACTGACTGACTAATCACGATATCTCCGGAACTATTCAACCTACAGATATGAAAATTGGTAGGCATGTTCTTTTCATGGAGTAGAGATCCGCTAAGAACGGACTTTGCGAAATTCGAACAGCAAGGGGCGTTACGGGGTGTTATAAATAATTGTTTTCATTTTTAAACTACTGGAAGTACATTATTGAAATATGATAAGAATCCCTTCATGGAGTAAAGATCCGCTATATAATGTGTTTTCTGAAAATTGACCCCAGATGGCGTTGATGGGGCTCAAGGGGCGTTCTAGATAATTGTTTTCCATTTTTAATTTATTAGACTTACAGTCTTCAAATTTGGTAAGCAGATTCCTTTCATACAGTACATTTCCTAAAATGGGTTTTGTGAAAACAGTCCCCCCAAGTCGCGGATTCCGGGTTCTCAAGGGGCTCTATAGATTATTATTCCCATTTTTAAACTATTAGACGTACAGTCTTGAAATTTGATAAAAGATTCCTTTCGCAGAGTAGAGAACCGCTACAAAATGGGTTTTGCGAAAATTAAACCACAAGTTTCATTTCGGGGGATTAAGGGGCGTAATGGATATAAATATTTCCGTTTTTTAAACTATTATACCTACCTGCTTGAAAATTGGTGGGCATGTTCCTTTCATGAGTCTTGAAATTTGGTAAAAGATTCCTTTTGCAGAGTAGAGAACCGCTACAAAATGGGTTTTGCGAAAATTAAACCACAAGTTTCATTTCGGGGATTAAGGGGCGTAAATGGATATAAATATTTCCGTTTTTTAAACTATTATACCTACCTGCTTGAAAATTGGTGGGCATATTCCTTTCATGGAACAGAGTTCCATTAAAACGAAATTAAACCCCCAAGGAGGGTTGCGAGAGGTCACGGGGAATTATGGGGGAAAAATACCGTTTTGAATTGTTAGACCCACATACTTGAAATTGGTTAAGCATGTTTCTTTTGTTGAATAGGGATCTACTAAGAATGTATTTTAGGGAATCAACTCGTGGGGGGAGTATGGGTTACTGGGCGTATTGACACAAAAAATTTTTTCTTTTTTCGAACTACAAGGACTATAATAGTGGAATTTGGTTTGCAATTTCCATTTGTTAAATTGAAATCCGCTAAGAACAGTTATATTGGAGAGCGTTTCTCAACGGAATTACGGAGGGAATTGATAATAAAAACTTTGTTTTTACTCTATTAGACTTGGACTTAAAATTTGTCTTGCATGCTTACTTTATGGAGTAGTTCCACCAAAAATTGGTTGCGCGGAAATCCACTTGGTTATAGGGTTACGAAAGTACAAACATCCTTCTATACTTCAATTTTTAAAATTTTTAGAAAATACAAATTAGAAGTCCTGTCCTTTTTATATCAAGGGTCGAGAGTTACAGGTATACTTATATTTTTCAATATAATCGAATTCTTAATGCTAGGGCTTAGATATCAATAATTTATATATATATATATATATCTGTATATAAACAGTATATATTTATAAAACGTCATGAAATACCCAGCGAAGCGGGGGGGGGGGTAACGGCTAGTATATATATGTGTGGGTGTGTTTTGTAGCACTTTTTGAATTCCGTTTTTTTTTCTCCTTGATCTTTATATCTATAGCCGGGCATGGTACGCTCTAGAAAAAATAATGGATTGCTTTAAATATGTTACTAGCTTGAGTAGTAATGTTAAGGCTACACAGTGCCCTTTTTAAAGATAGCAATATTGAAAGTAATTTGTGTTTTATTTTTAGATTATATTATTAAATTGATTCTTCAAATAAAAATTTTTTTACCGGTCTTTATTTTAAAAATTACAAATTTTTCTTGTAAAATACTCAATTTTTAAAGTTTTTTAGTTATTTTCAGTGATTTCTGTTTCTTAAGATTATTGAGAACAAAAGTTAGTATGGAATTGAACATTTCAAACTAATTTTCCCTACTAAAATTTTTCTTGTTGAATTTTAATAATTATTTTTACAGCTATGGAAAAAATATCAAATTTTTTAAAACTATTAATTTAAGATTTTTAGAAAAAATAACTAGTGCTCTCAGACCGAAATCCATACTAACTTTAAAAAAACATATATATATATATATATATAAAAATTCTACAAAATTTTTTCAATATTATCTTGAACAGAAAAAATCCTTGGGAGAAATATATCCTCAAAATTGAAAAGTCTGAGAAAAACACAGTTAAAATTTCTAAAGGCTTAAAACAAAAACTAATAATGCCTCTAAAGATCTAATTTTTAAAAAAATGTTACTATCCAAATTATGTACACTGTACCAAACACTACTTTAATTAAATATGTTATATGAGGATATATTTTTTTTTATATTTAAAATATATGTTTTACATAAAATTGATAGCATTTGTTATATATATATATATATACGATGACAGAGATTACTCAGCCTAATCTTAACATGATGCTTTCATAAAAGTTTTGAAACACTTATAAAAATAATAATGATACAAACTGAAATTAGAAACCCCCAGGTTTGCACGTATAACATCTAATTTTTTCTTTGTTTTAAGTCGGTGCAATTTAAAAGGTTTGATTTTTATTACATGACTTGAAATTATTTTACTATAGTATTATAATACATTTTGTAATCTATACTAATATATAAAAGAAAGAGTTTGTGTGTGTGTGTGTGTTTCACCTATTCCGGCCAAATTAAGCAACCCACAAGTGTGAAACTTGGCACATAGAAGCTGTAGGTGACTATGCTATTAACCTAGAAGAGTTTTTTTTTAAATTCGCTTTCGATTTTTTAAAAATTCAATTTTTAAGCGATTTTCCGTTAATTTGGGCATATGACGTCATATTACGTATTCTGCAAAAACTAATGCTTTGTGGACTTTTTTGGGGAGTATTACATATTTCTTCAATAAATATATTTATTTAGTGCTGTAATTATACGTTTATTTTTTTCTTTAAGGTTGATTTACGATTTCTTTTCGAAAATACATTTTTGAAATTGTTTTTTTTTTAACAACTGGATCTTAGTTTCGTAGGTGTGGCAACAGAGATTTGTCTTTGTTCTTTCCTTGCGCTATAAAGTTTAAGATCTATGAAACAGCTTTAATTTGAACATATTTTATTTCAGCAAAAATCTATTATAATATTTTATTTCGTTAAAATTTACTTTGTTTTATTTATTTTAAATATTTTGAACTTAAGTTGATAAACTCATTGCTTTTTATTTAAAGACTTCACCTTCCTGCCGGAATACAACGGATTTCAAGCTAAGCCTATTTTATATTTCTTCAATAATTAAATTAAATTAGCTTAATATACATTTTTGTTTTGCTTATATTTTATGTTATTAGTATTTTGAACTATTTCTGGGTTTAGATTTAATTTTGTTGTTTCTTTTTTAGCTTAAAAATTTCTATTTTCAGTTTACATGTTTGTTTTTGTTCAGATTTAATTTTGTCGTTTCTTTTTCAGCTTAAAAAATTTCTGATTTATTTTACATGTAGTCAATTGTATTCATATTGAAATTTCTATTTTGTTTTAAGGCTGTGTAACGTTTATTATATTTTCATTTTGATCTTCATATGTGTTCATTCAATTTTGTACTGTTTTTGATGTAATTTTGTGATTTTCTTATCTGATTTGTTTTGTTTATAAGGAAGAGTTTTCAAAAATATTTTTTTTGCAATAATTTTAAATTAAATTAATTTAATATGCATTTTTATGGTTTTCAGTTATTTATGTGTTGATTGTTTAGATGTTTGTTTGACTGTTATAATTACTATTTTAGTTTAAGGCTGTGCCAATTTATTTTTTATGAACTGCTGTTTTACATGTGATTGTGGTATTTTCGTGCAAGGCTGTGTCACATTTGTTGTTCAATTCGAGTGTGATAGTAGTTTTCAATATTAATGTTGATTGTTTAGGTGTTTGTTTTATTGCTATTACTATCTTAATTTTATCACTTTCTCAGTTAATCCGAATTTTTTTACAATTGATTGCTTGAATATTATTTTAAACAATGACGCAAGTGTTCGAGTTGTTAAAATTAGGGAATGATACAATCCATGCCAAGTTGTCCCAATTGATGGTGATGGCTCCTGCCTTTTCAGTTCAATTGCTTATTTGTTGTGTGGTAATGTGCAGTCCAGCTTTGTTGTTCGAAAAGCTGTTGTTGATTATATAATCAGTAACTAGGATAGATTTAAGGTATTTACGCATGATCATGAAGGGAACAACTACCCATCTCGCGAAGCGTATAAAACTGCAAAACCCTATAACTTACGGTTCCGCTTCTGAGTTATAGGCTGCCTCTGAACTCTTTTCTTGCCGTTTCCAGATTTTTCGTGATGGACAGCTCTTTGCTGCAGTTGGGGAGCATTTTGAAAATGTTAAAAACATTAGGTTCAGTGGCAAAAACTTGAGTGAGGGACACTTTGATGCTTATGTGTTTGCTTCTTCTCTTAATGAAGAATGCGAAATTTTTGAATGCAACATTAAAGTCACAGGTAAATCCTAAAAAGCCACCCAAAAAGAAAAGAAGTTACAGTTTCGTCAAAATAAGGTAAAAAAGAATATGAGAAGAAAACGAGAAAATGAAACTCCACAAGAACAAGAATCAAGGAGAGAATTAAACAGATTGAGAATGGCACATTTAAGGGCCTCAGAAACAGTGGAAGAACAAGGAACCAGAAGAAAATTCAATAGTTTACAAATGATGCAAACAAGGATCTCTGAAACTGCTCAAAATCGAGAAGTAAGACTTGAACGTCAGAGAAATGTCACACACTGTTCAAGAATGGCTATTTGGAAAGACAAAGAAAATGCTGCCTACTTCTACAACCCATCAACAGATTATAAGTCTGATACGTCGTGTATTCTTGGACCCATATGGGGGGTATCACCTTGGTGTTAGCTGGTGATTTTCGTCAAACTTTGCCAGTTATTCCGCGGGGAACTAGAGCAGATGAAATATCTGCGTGTATTAAATCATCATATATTTGGGCTGACATAAAAAGATGTCAGTTGAGAATAAACATGCGAAGTTATTTAAGTGGGATTCCTCTTGCCAGTTTGCTGATAACCTTCTTCAATTAGGAAATGGATCTTTTACGTCTCTTGATCCTGATGGGGCTGTATCTTTGAAAAATATTGGGAGAATCGTTAATACAGAGGAAGAACTTTTACGAGCTGTGTTTCCAAATTTACCTGACTTTTTTCAAGATCATGTTTGGCTATGTCAAAGAGCTATCCTTGCCCTCAAAATCAAACTGTAAGCATTATAAACAAACTACTTTTATCACAAATCCCAGGAAATGTTCAAATATATAAATCTATTAATACTATTTGTGATCCAAAAGAGGCAGTCAATTTTCCAGCTGAGTTTTTAAATTCTTTGGAACTGCCTGGTATACCTTCGCATGTTTTGGAACTCAAAATTGGTGCCCCAATTATCCTTCTTAGAAACCTTGATCCGCCTTCATTGTGTAATGGTACTAGGCTTTCAATTAAGAAGCTAATGCCCAATATATGTTATTGAAGCCACTATTCTAACTGGGTAAGCTGCCGGTAAAGATGTTTTCATCCCTAAAATTCCCATCATTCCATCTGATGTTCCCTTTCAATTCAAACGACTGCAATTTCCGATTCGACTAAGCTTTGCTATGAGCATTAACAAAGCCCAAGGACAATCCCTTCAAACTGTGGGGCTGGATCTTAGAAATCCTTGCTTTTCCCATGGTCAGCTTTATGTGGGTTGTTCACGAGTCGGTAGTGCAGAAAATTTGTTTATCTTTGCTCCGAATGGTAAGACCGTTAACATTGTTTATCAAGAAGCTCTTCGCTGAAGTTATAGATATTAGGGTATACCTTGAAGCAACTTTCTCAAATTTCCTTTTAATATTATTTATTTGAAGCACATTTGCAGTTCTTTTTTAAATAAATTATAAAGACATGTTCTTTCAAAATTAAATTTTATTTTTGGCAGCACAATTTGTATTCTGTTCTTCCTCAGTATTATTTATAGTGGTTTAATCAAAGCTCATATTATTTCTTCTGTTTTGATGTTGATATTAAATTGGTTAATCTGTTTCAGGTTGAATATTTTTCCTTACACTAGGTTGGGTTCATTAAATAAACATTAGCTTTTGGAATGGAAAATACCCATGTAAAGAATAGGCACTTCAGGTATGATATTGTGCACTTCAAAGTGAATTTTTCAAATTTTGCTTTACGTTTTTTGTTTAGTTTAATTTTAAACTTATGTGATATGTTATATGACCTCATGTCTAGCGTTGAATGCAAAACTGTATTCTTCACAAATTTTGTGGAGGTAGTCATAAATTTGAATATACATTACATTTATGTTAATGTGGCATATTAACAATTGTTTTTAAAGAAAATCTATTATTTTCAATGAATTGCAAAAATATTCATTAAAATTTTTTTCCCTCTGTTTAATTCAATCATTATACTTTGAATAAAAGTAAACCTATTTTATCTTCAGATAGTTTTTTGTTTTTAGTTCACAGTAATTTAGTTTCTTTTTTAGTTGCAGGCTACCTAATGTGTTATGAATCATAGTGTTTTGTAAAATGCTTTATGATATCTATGCTAATTTTTTTTCTTTTGATTTATTTTAGGATATGTACCAGAGTCATCAATGCAACTTACAACTACTTTTTTGTTACAAATAAAAAAATGATAGCATGTTACTTTTCTCTTTTTATTCAAATATGTTTCTATTAAATTATTATTTACTTTGAGGCAAAATTGCAATTTGTTTAAAATTATTTATATTGTGAACATTCATTTAAAAAAAAATATTTTTAATTTTTGGTTATACTACTTTTTATACAGGGTTTTACCCTCACTAAAAATATTATAATTGCTACAATAGATAAATTTGTTTTTAAAACTTAACCCGTGCGAAGAACGGGCATTTCAGCTAGTATATCATAGATAAATTCAGTTATATTTGCAATACGTGTATACGGAATACTTGAACTCAATAAAGTCTCATTGTAGTATCAGCTGAAATAAATTAAATGTAAAAAAACTTTTTTAAGAACAAGCTTTTATTTAAACGCGCTAAAAAGAATAAAATAAACTTTTCCTTTAAAACTTTTTTTACTATCAACTTATAACGTCATTACACAATTTATATGATATAAAAGCTTGTCGCAATATTTAAGTACTCATATTTACTTAGTTTGAATTTTTAAAAACCAAAATCAATCAGGTCAAGTTATTTATTTTACTTGTTTATCTACACAGGTATATCTCGCGACAAGCTTTTATATCATATAAATTGTGTAATGACGTTATAAGTTGATAGTAAAAAAATTTTAAAGGAAAAGTTTATTTCATTCTTTTTAGCGCGTTTAAATAAAAGCTTGTTCTTAAAAAAGTTTTTTTTACATTTAATTTATTTTTTACTTTTTAGTTATCGCTGGACAGGTTTCTCAGCCTGTTCAACTCATTGAACGCTGGTTCGCCATCCCTGGTTTAGCTGAATTAATTCTCGCAAAATGGTATTAGACTAAAAACACAACTTTTTTAAATCCGTAATTTTTAAGCAATATTTTCAATCTTCGTGCAGATTTTGGGTAACATTGTTCTACACACGAAAAAAAAAAAGGTTTAGTGAGATTATCTTCATAAATGACAAAGTTATTAAATGTTTAATTAAAATTTTGACTATTTTTGAAAAACTTAAAGAATATATTATTTATTTGAAATATTTTGAAGATAAGGGATATATTTCTCTAACATATTAGAAGAAAATTTTAGTTGTTTATTAAAAAACTTCAAAAGGCATTTAAATATTTGTATTAATCAATAAAATGCTTAAGACTCAAAACGCATTTTGTAATCAAAAAATAAAGTTTTATCAAATAATGGTAATTTTTTGCTGCACATTGAATATCTTCTACGTAAGAATCTATTTTTTTTTAATTGCTCAGATCATCTTTAGAAACTTGATTTTGAAAAAATCAATAATTAAATTAAAATAAAATTAACAGATTCTATTTGTAATTAAATTTAAGGACACATGTCGTAGTGTGTGTTTAGATTACTGGTGATAAAATGAGGTATATTTAAATTACTTGTAGGCTTAAAATTAGAAATTTCTTTAAAAAATTCTTTTATTTTATTATAAAATTATTTTTTTAATCGAAAATATATTGCATTTCTAGATAATATTTTTTTCTTGTTGTTTTCCTAGCGGATTCCTTTTGATGGGTAAGATGCATAAAAAAATGATCTTTCCGATTCTGTAATTATTTTTTGTCTGAGTTTCATAGATTAAAGTTACATAAATTATTTAAAGAATTTCTTCAATACTCCATCTCAGTTTAACTTGGCAGCGTTGAGAAAGGTATACAATGTACCAATCTACTTGAAAAATAGCTCTACTTTTTTGTTTTGAATTTAAATCCAAGAAAATAGATAGAAATTTGTAAAAAAATTGCATACGTTGTAGAAATTAGATTATTTTTACGTTGTAGAAATGTAATTATTTTTTAGACAAATTTAATTAATACTGTCAATAGCGCAACGTTATGAAATTCCAGTTTGGCTGAAAACCGATTTTCGACGCCAACTTTTGTCATTGTTGTAACAATAAAATTATTACAACAATGCAGATATATCCAAGTTGGCGCCCAAAACTAGTTTAACGTTTTTAATTAATATCTTTTTAATTAATTGCAATATCGGAATATAAATGGTCAAAACATGCATTGTCATCCAAACTAAACGTGTATACAAAATTTTAGCTCAATGGAGGAAGATATCAGCTTCAAAATTGAGTTGCAAGATTCCACCCGAACAAATTATATACATACATACATACATACATACATACATACATACATACATACATTGTAAGTTAAATAAAAGCTTTTAAAAAGGCTGATTTTAAGTCATATAATTTTCAGTAGTATTCCACCTCTTCCAAATATTGTCTTTTAGTAACACAAGGATGTTTTGAGCCCGGTAATTTCTCAATAGGAAAAAATTAATGAAAGCAAAAAAAGCTTCTATGGTTTTTAACTATGTGTAAAAACTCAAATATTGCTCTTTAAAAATTAAAAACCTCGAAACATAACTGAACAGAAATGATTTTAGTAGTAAAAGTAAGAGTTAATAGCCATTTCACTGAACGAACCGATTATTCTCCCAAATATCTCTTTTTATATACAAAAAAAGTTTTTCACGATGCTGTAATAAATTTATTTCAAGGTTTTTTTTAAGGTGAATTTAACAAAAGAAACTACATCTTTTTTACAAAATGGAGCAAACTCACAGTTTGGACAAATTTACATTTATCATAGGGAGGCTTTGCATGAACGTGCAAAAATAGTTAAACGTGATGATGTGTTACAAATTTTACAGCCAATTATGAAGAAAAAACCGTATGAACTACATAATACAAGGTAATTACTGTTTTACAATTTGAGCTGTGATAGAGTTGCGTAATTTGTACAGTGGGAGTTGGTTCGCCATTAGGCAGATAGGGAAGGGGTGGTACCTCCTTCCAGTTTTTAATTAATTAAACTTTTAAGAATGGAAAAATGCTTTAAAATGATTGCTAAACTAATCACTCTCTCTAAACTGTCAAATATTGAGATTGTTAGAAACTTCAAATATACTCAGAAAACTCAAATATATTAAAAACTGATTGGTTATCAGACTCCCTTAACCTTTTCAATAGAATTTTTGCTATTCCTGGTGGGCGCAGTAGCTTAGTGGTTATGGTCACGAGTTCATGTCTGGAGTGTCATGGGCTCAAATCCTGTTGCCACTAAAGACCCTCCGTGTAGATTAGGCCATTCCTCCTATTTATGTGGTAGTTAGGAAAGAGGGATGCCAGCTCAGATGTCATTCTCGTTACTCGACCGAGGTTGAACATTACGAGGTTTGTGATCAATAGCCCTCTTGTTGTTTTATAGAGCGACACTAATCTCTCTCTCTCTTTTTTGCTAATCCTGCTCCAGGTACATAAATTACTTTAATAAACCCTGTAAAAATTCTCATTTATAGTTAATCTTTTATCTTCAAAATTTACATATCTAATATTGATTCAATTTTTTCCTAATGGGAAATTTTAAGAGTGGACGTAGCGTGCCATTTGGACGTAGCTGCTTTAATTTCTCTCGGAAAGGACTTCCTTTCCTAATACAAAAATAACTTATTTTTTAGATCTGTGCATAATTCTCTGTTTTACGAATTTTTTATTCTGTTTATGTGATCCATTAGCACAGAACAGTAATTACTTAACAATTCGATTAAAATTTTCCATTATATTCCATTACATTAAAACTGTTTAAAAGTAATTTTATAGCAAAAAACATGAAGAAAAATTACATTTTCAAAACATTCTCTTTTCATGGAAAATACTTCTATGTAATATTTTTTCTATGTTTATATAGTTAGGATTTTTCTTTACAGAGCCTGAATAAGATTTTTGAAATAATCACATTATTTTTAGAGTTATTGATATAACAACCAGGCTTCTTCATAAAAATTTCGCTACTTTATTAATATAAGTCCACTTCTAAATTAAATCTTGCCTCACATACAAATTAATTAAACTTCAGTTCCCTGACTTTTTAATTAAAATGATACACAACTATTTACACAATCGAACCTTCAGAGTTCGTGTAAATAGCACTTTTTCAGACATCGGGAATTGCCTTTCAGGCGTCCCTCAGGGTTCTGTACTAAGTCCATATTTGTACAACTTATTACACACATGATTTTCCCGATCACCCACCGTCAGTACATGCTTATTCGCAGACGACTCTGCGGCATTGACCCAGGGCGTAAAACTCAGCTACACAATTAAAAATATGCAACATTACCTCGACATACTCGAGAATTGGCTCACAGACTGGAGGATAGCTATCAATGTTGATAAATCACAGGCTATTGTATTCAGAAAATGGGGCGTTATCGACCACAGACTGAACTCACACTCTTTGAAAACAACATTCAATGGGTCTCGGTTGTGCGTTACCTGGGACTATACTTAGATAATCGACTAACTTACAAATCACACATAGATTATCTATCCGAGAAATTCTGGGGAAGAATTGCTCTGGCCATCTCCCTTATTGGGAGAAGGTCACCACTCTCCCTAGAAAATAAAGTCATTCTTTACAAGCGTATTTTGCGCCCAGTGATAACATACGCTTGCCCAATCTGGGGCGCGGCGGCACCGACCCATACTAAACGGATCCAAATCATACAAAATAAAATACTGAGAATTATTACTAACGCACCTTGGTACGTTAGGAATTCTGTCATACACAACGACTTACAAATGGAGCCGATAGATAACTACATCACTAAACTTTCTAGAAATGTTTTAGAAGTATCGAAAATCATGACAACCCATTAATTAAAGCACAAACATTATTTACTTACCCTCATACTAAAGTTAATTTCGCATACAAGTCTTCTAAGTGGGAAATTCCCCTTAAGCCCCCATAACTCAACAAAAATACTTAATTTACACATTGAACTACAACACACGCTTCCGCTACTATCTTTTAAAACTGGGTCAGATGAAAAATAGCTGACGTCATTCTCCATTTTCACCCTGCGAACGCAGGGGAACTTCGGCGTTTTTCGCCCATCGATGCTTCTTCCTCCACCCCTCCCCCCTCCACGTTTTCTCCCGAAAGGGTTTAATTCGGACGGCTTTACCTCGCACATTTTGCCTCCTCCGGGAGGCGTCACTCTTCTAATGGTTGTTCTATTTCACCCTATCTTCAGGGATACTGGGTATAAGCATCACTGCTGGAACCCGAACCATCTAATTTTCGTTTCGTTTTAAATTATATCTTCTAAAAAGTCCAGTTTGAGGTAGGGATTCTTGGGAGCTTCCCAAATCGAATAACAAAAACTAAACTTTCGTAACATCAAGAATTATTTGAAGATTGTCGAATTTTAGATATCCATAATAATAATGTTTACGATAAATTTTACATCTCGCCATTTTGACATCAATAGGAGTATTGTAAAGTTTTCATATGCAAGAGTATATTTTTTTAATTCTTGATTATTTTAGGGCCCCGGTGCATAGCATCCATTGACGACACCCAATTCTACAAATGTTTCACTCACTAAGAAAGTATACACCCCACAATAACCCCTTTCAGTCCCAAAATAGATTCCAATCGCCTCCCCTGAAATAAACAGCTATCCTGTTCATGTGTTTCCCCCCACCTCGTCAACCTTATCTCAAGGTCACTTGACCGTTTCATCTTGGAAACAAATTGTCAGAACTTCCTTCTTTCATTCCAACGAAGAGGGTCCCCTCCCTAACAATGACGTGATCTCATGACGTAGTCTAGGGTTACTTTAATTCTCTTACCCTCTCCCTCTTTCATATAAAAAAAGCAGAATTAGTGTTTCTGAAGTGATTAAAATCATTATTCATGTAGCAAAATATTCTTTTTCGTAAAAAAAAGTATTATTAATGTGTATTTAAGCAGTTAATGTCCAATTTTCTTCTAAAGTAATGTTTTAAAAGTTTTGTACGTAGATTGCATACACGTGGCGCCATCTGCAGTCATTACAATAAAGCTTGCCAAACATGGCGTCCGAGCATTTTGGAAGCAAAAATAGGGATGTCTTCAGAAACAGGGGCTTTTTCAAGCATCAAATTACGCCAAAAACGCCAAGCAGAGCGAGTATTATTCAAATGTGGCTGCCCGTCTGTTGGATCTTCTTATGTCTGACTGCGTCACTAAGTTAGAGTAAAAGAATTAGAAATTGTGGGCTTCCACCACAAAAAAGAGTTCGAAATACAATTACACCTTTTAAAATAAAATACATTAAAAAAATGAATTTTTAATATTTGTTTTGGGCTTATTTCAGGTTAGAAATTTTGAACTACTCTTTGAACAATATTTTGATTTTAGTTGAAAAGATTAAGATATAAGAAATTTTTTTTGTATATTAAGGGCTCAAAAAAGAGCTCCTTTACACATATAATTCTTTTTTTTTTTAAATAAAATTTCTAATTTTCTTTTGAAACTATTGGTATTTTGTTAAAAGTAAGGAGATCTCGTTATATTTAAACATGAAATAAAAATTGTTGAAATATATTAAAATAGTATTAAATATATAAATAAACTTAAGTTTTAAAATTTTTTCTCTCTTATCTTTATTTATTATTAAATACTATGTTTACTTTCTATAAATCTATTTATACATATAAATATATATATATTTACATTTTATTTTTTTCAATAAAACTTTTTTCTAGTTACTGTGTTTTTTCATACATTGTTATTTTTAATATTTTTACGATTAAACTTTTTTTTATAAATGCTTTATTATATATATTTATATGTTATTATTTCTAATATCTTCAAAAAACTATTTTTCACTACTCTTTATTTTAATGTTAAAAATTTATATTTGATTTACACAGATATGCTAATAAAATTTTAAAAAATGAAAAGCTTATTTTGACTGCAAAATTTATTTCAATAAAAAATAATTAACAAATTTTTCTTCGTTTATTTTTTTTTAATTTTAAAGCTTTTTAGATAAAATATTATTAAAACTTTTCAGCTTCTCTCAATTGTTATTTTTTCTATAATTCCCTTGAATCGAATTAAGTATGTACTGCTAGTTTTTCTGAGCAGCTTGACCACTAGGCCGTGGTAGCGTAGTGGTCAAGGTCACAAGCTCGTAGCTGGCGTATCATGAGTTTGAGCCTAGTACCGCTGAAAACCCGCCGTGCAAAGGAGGCTGTTGCACTTTAAATATGTCGAGGGGTCAAATGTCCTCCCGTTGGTGTAGTGTGGAAGTTAGGAGAAGCAGGTAACAGCTGAGGAGTCGTCCTCATTACATGACCATGGTTCAAAATTATGAGAACCTTCACCAATAGCGCTCATGCGGCTTTATAGTGCGATGTAAATATAACTCTCTCTCTATTACTTTCTTAAATAATGTTATTAAAAAATTTTACATTTGTTTTAGTTTAAAATTTGTTGTTTGATATTTGATTATTGGAAATGCTATATCTGCACATTTTTAAGAGGAAGAGGATGGCGGAAGATGGTACATCCTTCCCGAACTGCCACACACATTCACATCAAAGAGATAAGAGTCAAAATTAAATGTTATAATCCTTGCATTCGGTTTTTCAAAATTTATTTTTCAAATACAAAAGTAGCTTTAATGTTATTCTTAAAAATGCAGCTATCTTTCTCATATAAGATTTGGGAACATTTCTAAAAAATTCTATATTCAATTTTTTTTTTCTTTTCAAAAACTGCCGCAAAAAATATACGTTCGTGTGTTATATTTTTTCTCAAATTTTATTTTTAAAATTAATGGCATTGTAGTTTTTATTATTTAAATACATTTAAAATTGTTTATTTCATTTTTTTAGTTATATACTATGTAAAATAATTCATTTTTAAAGAGTATTGCTGGTTGCAAAAGCTGCATAAAAATTCAAATTTGGCAATAATTATCGAGCAATTGCCAAGTTAATTGATATTGTCAAATTTACTTCATTATTGAATTTTTTATGGAAGAATAATTGTGCTTCAGAATGAGGAAAACTTGCTGTCAAAGCTTGGAAAAGAAAGAAGGAAAATTTTTTTCTATCACTTGAGAAAACTTATTATCAACAAGAAAATTGAATACAAATGTTATTGAATTTCATTAGTTCAATATTTTCAAATAAAGATCATAATAAAAAGAAAGTTTATTAATTAATGAAGATGGACATCTTGACTTTATAATTTCAGACATAACTTTAATTTCAATCAAGATAGTAAAGAATATTTTAATTCAATTGCAATAAAATCAATTCAATAGTTTGTTTTTCTATATAGTTCAAACACAAATCCATTTATTTTGTTAAGAGGACACAGTAGGATTGGCAAAATCGGTCAGAAAATCAAATTTAATTTTTTAGCTTAAATTATTTTTTTTTTTACTTTTCTATAACCTGACACAATTTGAAAGCTCTAAACTTAAAAAACACAGAATTAGGATAACTGTTGCGTTCGTTTTTATTCACATCCCTATGAAAATCAAAACTATAAAATTTACCTTATCTCGGAAAGATAAAATAACTATTTTTTTTTATAGTTTGCCTTTATTTAAAATGCTAAGGCTTTTTTTCTATTGTGCATAATGCTTTTTTTTTTACCTATTGCTAATAGTACATGTAACAAAAGTTGCTATGCATTTTTAAATCAAAGCAATACTTATTTTTTTCAAAATAATTGATCTCAGCTCAGAATTTATACATTTTTTAAGGAATTTTCAATAAGCATTCATACAAAGAAGTATTGTACGAATACCAATAATGTTATTTCAAAACCCATACCAACATTTGTTATGCATAGTTTGACCTTCTCGTAAATCAAATTTTATGCGTGTATGTAAACTTTTGTAGGAGGAGTAGCATTTAAAAATCACTTCACAAATTTTAAGTTTTTTTCTAAACAAATTAAATGGCTAGCTTTTTATGAAATTTTGAGCACAAAATCTGTTTTACATAGTGTGCGCACATAGGAGGCAACCAAATGTTTGTGTGTGCTACTGTATGTATATGTTACCGGCAAAGTATGAAATCCGGCATTCTATAGAATACCTAGGCATTCTATACAATGCCTAAATCTAGCCGGCAATGTATGAAATGATTCCTATTTCACACATTGCCTAGGCATTCTATAGAATGCCTAATGAGAAACTGCAAAGTATGAAATACATCTCAGATTCATTTCGATAATTGTCGATTGGCAAGATATAAAACTTTTAACGAGTGTCTCAGGCTCAGAATCTGTTAGTTGTACATTGCTGTTTGTTCGGAAATGTCAAAATACTCAATTTTACTTAAACTTGTTCAACAAAAAATTGTTTTTTTCCTGTGCTACCTGAAAATGGAGAAGCAAGCTATAGTGTTGGAGAATGAGACATGGTCTAAAGCAGGGTCGGCAACCTATGTCACACGTTCCACATGTGGCACGCGGAAAAATTCTCAGTGGCACTTTGCAAAACTCAACAAATTTGTAAATTTTTGAATTGTTTCAAAATGCTCTACTGTGTGGTTCGCTGAATCATATTGGTAGATTGGTTTGACACGCAACAGCTAAAAGGTTGCCGACCCATGGTCCATAGACATGAAACAACTATTCAACGGTTAGTTGCCTAAAATTCGAGTTGATGATCCAAAAAAAAAGGTTTTTTCTTAACTGAAACTACTTACTAGAAGTTAATAACTGATATAAAAAATGCTAAAATGACTACTAAGAAGAAACCCAAGAACTATTGGTTGCTGAATAGCTATGATGTGATGTTGACGGAAAATAAAAGTAAACTCATTTAAACTGTTAAAGAAAGCGTCAGCACCATAAAACAGTGGTCCCCAACCCTTTTTTCCGTGGATCAAAAGGTATCAGGTCACTCAATGAGCATTAAATTATTTCCATTATATTTACTGGGGTGTATTTTTTTCGTGTTTGTGTGACTTTCCATGGAAATCGCTTTGTATTTTATGTGAAATCATTTTATAATTATTTTTTGGTGCAACTGAATTTTACTCTGAAGGCATGTTTAAATACAATTAAATTATAAACTCAAAACAATTTAAAATATAAATAATCAACGTCCCACCCTCAGCGGGCTGCCGTAAAATTATCAAACGTTGACTGGTCAGGAAGAGAAAACTGTTGGGAAGAACTGCTATACAGTATTACGTCACGGATTCTTTTTTTTCATAATGGGGCTCCAGATGCATATTTTTACCATTTTCAGACCTAGTACATTCTCCAGGGGCTGGTATCCCTTTTAGTGTGGCATCATGTAAGCGATACCAATTGCC
>BMAO01019445.1:0-36228 GCA_019973975.1 Trichonephila clavata
TTTTATATATAAAGTTAAGAACATTTTAAGTGTGTTTATTCACTTCTCTAACTTTTTATTACATGAAGTTAAAGATTCTTTTCTCTTTTTTTAGATGTTAAACATAAGCAGTAACTGTAGATGGATTTGACTTTTTAAAACCAAATGAACGGTAACTGTCTCAGTGAAGTTTTATTTCAATAACATTAATAACAATTGTTACAAACATATGATGATTATTACACGCACAATTAAGATACCCCCAAAAAGCTCTTATTTAATTTATGTATCCGAAGTATCATTTTTTAGAGAATCATAGTTGGATAGGTAATATTACTTTATTTGAGGTAAAATAGGTCTTAAAAATTGTTTCCAGTGGTAAAATAAAAGCTAATAAGTCATGTAAAAAATACAGATTTATGGGAATCATAAACTAATTACATTGAACATTGCAAACAGACCTTTCAAATGAATAGTTAAGAAATAATAACGAAAAACGGAATAGTTTCAAATGATTTCAACAAGAAATCTGTAGACCTACCATTGTCCTTAGTAATTTTCTATAAAAAAACTTAAGAAAAACCCGAATTCTAACCATATTAAAATAGTGACGACTTTAATTTAATTTTTTTTGTTTGATACATAAGCATGATAGAGATAATATATAACACCACTTTTAACTTTTTTATTTGTGATATATATATATATATGTAAGGATAATTAAATTAGATCTAAATTTAAACCCTAGACCACCTCTTTTATTTTCCCGTTACATCTTCAAGTATTAAATTTATTACCCAGTTCGGGAATGAAGAACACATTGCTCTAACTTTGTCGGCCCCGACCATTAATTTTTATTACCTATATGTCATCCTTAAATTCTCAAGTATACCTCTTCAATCAGAAGCATACTCAAGGAACATATGGCTTCTGAAGAAGCCGCTTTAAGAAGAAGTTTTAACATGTGTCCGTCTCTCTCTCTCTCTTACAAACAGATTACAAAATGATCTAATGGAATAAAGACGGTTAAAATCAAATGTCTTGATGATCACTCAAAAAAACACGGCACATATATATATACACTCAAGAGCCAAAACATTTATGACCATCTGTCAAAAACGAGTTGACCCACCTTTGGCACTCAACACAGCTTCAACCCGCCTTGACATGGATGCCACAAGTCCTTGGTAGATGGTCGGAGACAGATTGTACCAGATGTTTAAGCAACGGTCACGCAAATCCGAGATATTGCGAATTGGTGGTCTTTGAACTCTGAGCTGCCGTCCCATGACATCCCAAATGTGTTCTATCGGATTGAGATCCGGTAAGTTAGGCAACCAGGACATTAACTGGAATTCAGCATCATGTTCCTGGAACCACTCCAACACAGTTTTAGCCTTGTGACACGGTCCTGTTGGAACATTCCATTTCCAGCTGGAAAAACAGAGGCCCTATAAGGGTGCAACTGGACCGCAATGATGTTCAGATACCCTGTAGCATTCATGGTCTGCTCTACCACAACAACGGGTCCCAGAGACGCCCAAAAGAACGTTCCCCAAAGCATAATACCGCCACCACCGGAATGTGTATGACCTACTGTACATTGAGAGAGCAACTGTTCGCCTGGAAGACGGCGTATCCTGACACGGCCATCGGCGTAATGAATGACAAACCATGATTCATCTGACCAGGCAACTCTCTCCCAGTGATCCATGTGGCCACGCTAGACAAGTGGTCTAGGCATCGGATCGTGGCTAGCATGTCAGGAATTTGATCACAGTACCACTGAAGACTCACCGTGTAGGGAAGCGATGCACGTAAAATCTGTCGAGAGCTCAAACGTCCTTCCGTTGGTGTGGTATGGTAGTTAGGAGAGGGGGGGGGTGCCAGCTCAGGTGTCGTCCGCGTCCCTTGACCATGGTTCAAAATTACGCGGACCGTCCCCAAAAGCCCTCGTGCAGCTGAACAGTGGGATTTTACTTACTCACTCACCCCAATGATCCATGGACTAGTCGCAATGTTCCGTGGCCCAGCGCAAGCGCAGTTGGCGATGACGCTTGGTCAGTAAAGGCACACGAGTGGGACGTTTGCTGCGTATCCCCATATCCAACAGTGTTCGCTGAACAGTGTGCTCAGATACTATTCTACTTGACCCTTCATTGTATTGGGCTGTCAGCTGAGCCACTGTCTGGCTCCGGTTTTTCTTTACCATGCGAGACAGTCTCCGACGACCTTTTTCTTTGATAGCGTGTGGACGTCCAACACCATGTCTACTGCTGGTTTCACCGTCATTCATCCACTTTGCATAAGTACTAACAACTGTAGATCGCGAACAACCCACGAGTCGTGCAGTTTCGGAAATACTTGTTCCGAGCCTTCGAGCCATTATAATCTGGCCTGTATCAAAGTCGCTTAGATCCGCATCCTTTCCCATCACACACAGAAGTAAGTGAAAGAATGATGCTTCAGACTCTCCATATGTCCTATCATATGTATCAAAGGAAAGTGTTTCTATGTGCACAAATGTCTTTTTGGGGACACGAGACCAAATAACATTATTAATGCTTTCATTCGGATTCTGCGTGTTTCCATGCAAGCACTTTTTCAATAATTCTGCATCCGAAAGTTCCCTAAAAATAGGCCTAATGGCTTCAACAACAGCAACTGGAAGTTTATGTTTGTGGAGATAAAGTTTATTTTCCAATTGAGCCTTCTTACACTGACACCATGTGTCAAGACCTGATGGACAAAATCGATGCTGTGGATTTTTATCCGTAGATATTTTGTGAAGAAATATTGCCCATATATATATATATAGCTTGTTTCATACACTTTACATGTGATAAATTTCTTCGAATGGCAAGACCATAATATGTTTGCAATTGATCAATAGTTGCTTCTGTAAATCTATTTTTGCCACATAATGCTTTGCCATCTGATAATTGTCCCCCTCATTTTTGCTTTGAAACGTAGGAGGCGAGATCCCATCCGTTTCATAACATGCCCTAAAGAAATTTTAAAAAATGACGCCAAACTTCAAGCTGACCCAAGAGGAAGTGCAATGTTTACCTTTTTTCTGTCCATTTAAATCGGTGACTCGCGTTTAGACGATTCTTTAAAAACAAAATTTTAGCACCTAATTAAGCTAGAAATAAAAATGAGGTATTTTTGGAAAGGTAATGAGCTGAAGAATTTAAAAATGCAATAACCTGAAATTCACCTTTTAAAGAAATTTTTACCTTTCCAACTTTCCTTAAAAGTTCCATTGTTTAAAAAGTGTTCATTAATCATATAATTATAAAAATATTTACAAATTATAGCATAATTACCAGGCACTTTATCTATGTAAGCAATGATAAAATTCTTTTGTAAATATATATATATATATATATAATGAAATAAAATAATAAGACAAAATTGTACTACCCACAAAGCTAAAATATAGAAACCGGATTATAAGAAACATAACTAGAAAATAAATGGTGGAAATGAATATTGTACTAGATTTGGATAAAAATATGCATAACAGGAAACAGAGGTAGAACTTTTAAAATGGAAGAAACCAAAAGAGTCAATTGACTAAAATGGAGACCTATTATGATTTCTGAGGCTGTCGCTGAATTCGGACTAGCGAAATTAGGGTCAAGCAATGCTTTATGGATTCATCTTCCTCTTACAGCAGAAATTTTCGACATAATAGAAAAAACAGAGCCATGTTGAAAAGTTAAGCCTAAAACTATCACACATGTATTTTGCACCAGACAGTAAAATAAAATTAAAGTATGAAAATAAAGGTTGCTCTTAAATAGATGAATGTAAAGAAAATATAATTTTTTAAGGAAAAACGAAGCAAAAACTTACATATAAAAATGCTAACCAAATGAAAAATAAAGACAATGCATCTTAGTCAAAAATCGAGCGCAAAATGACGTGTTAATATTGAAGTGTTAACACAGAAGAAAAAACAGTGGCGCCACCTAGATCGTTTTATTGTAATTAAATTAAGCAAACGATATCATAAGGAAGTTAATAAATTAAATTGAAAGAAACTGAAGGAGGTAAAATAACATAGAAATATATTTAAAAATTAAAATGAAATAAACCAAAAGAGTTAAGATACATAGAAATATTTTTGAAAATGAATTTACTTGGATAGTTGTAATCCAAGAAATTATTGCAAAATTTTTATAATACCTTGTTTTAATTCATTATCAGTAACTAAATCATTGTTTCTTTTTTATAAAATTTGAGACAATATTTCTAAAAATAGATAGGTTTAGGTTACTACACCAGAATGGCATTTTTTTAATGTTAAAATCAAAAGAGTCTGTTTTATCAAAAATATTACTTATTAGTAGAATATTTTTAACATTTAATTGAAGGTCTAAAAAGTTTGCTGACTCATTGTTGTAATTATTTTTAATAATTTCAAATATTGTGGATAATAATTAAAACTAGGAACATAATCTACTATATTAATAAAAATAATTAAGTCATCTATGCATTTAAAAAAGTAACAAGATTCGAAACTAATAGTATCATGTTCATAAAAGTGCAAATAAATATTGGCTAAGCAGTTACTTACAGGCCCCCCTTGTGGAAGTCCTTTAATTTGCTGATAATAAGAGTTATTATGAAAAATATAAGTTTTATTTAATACTTTGAATAATAGAAAAAAATATTTATCATAATTTATTAATTTGTTCAAAGAATATTTGTTATAAGCTATTTTGAGAATTTTAACCATGTCTCCTATTTCTATGGAGTTAAATAAATCTTCAAAGTTATAGGTATGAATAGAGATAATTTTTTTTACCTTGCATATACTTAATAATATCTATACTACTCTTAACAATAATAGAAGTATCAATATTGCGTAATTTAGATTGAATAATATTTTGTAGCTTCTTGCCTGGATGTGTGATTTAAGTTTTAAAACCATTTGTAATAGTTTTAAATTTAATAAAATTTTTATGAAATTTTGGAGTTAGGAAAAGATGAGGGAATTTAATATCCAAAATACGTAAATCTAGTTTTTTATAAAATTCAGAAATTCGAATAAAAAGTTCTTTGTTGCTTGAATTGGATTTTTTAAAAGCAGTATTATTTTGAATATGTTTGCTTAGAATATTACATAAAGCCACTTGCAAATAATTGCAGATTTCCCGGAACTTTATCAACATAAACACTAGTGAATTTCTTCTTCAATTGGATGCTTAATATTTTTGTAAATTAAGTCACAATCAGTTTTATAGTTAATGTTCAGTAATTCATTTAAGACTTTCATTTAAATTCATTGAAAGAGAGAGAGCTACAGTAGGAAAACTGTATATAATTGTTAATTTTGTAATAAAGATACTAATACCTTTAGAAATTTGTTTTTTAAAGACATTATTATCATTAGAGATCATTAATCTATAACTAGTATCTTTGGACATTATTTCTCTGAGAGTATTATCTTTAACTATATTTAAATTATCTGTTACAACATATTTATGATGATTGTTTATAAATTCAGAATAATCTTTACAATTACAAACAATGTTATTATTTTGCAAATCATTAATATTATTGTAATTAAAAATTGAGCTACCAATTTTATTTATTATATTTAAAAGCCTTCTTAATGCAATTATTGATAGGTAAGTTATGTACATGCTTATTAAATATTTTTGAAAAATTAATGTTATTAATGAATAATATGGTACAATACTCTCAGTAGAACTATTTACTAAATCTTCATCTTCAATATTGAATTTATGAATGAGAAAATTAATAATATCCTAAAAAAATATGTAAGGCATGACAGTCTTGAAAATCATTCTTTTTGAGGATAGCTTTAGTATACCTAATTTCTTTTTTGTTCAAACCGAACAAGAAATATTAAATGTTTAATTTTAAAAGACTTTTCAAAGTTGCTACATAAATCATTATATATATATATATATATATATATATATATATATATTATATACGAACCTCCCACTAATTCGAAGTATATGCTCAGCCCCTAAAAAACTCTTGATATTTAGAACTCAAACAATACGTTTTGGTATACTCAATATTTCGAAGTAAAATCTGTGGCTAGCTAGAATACACAACACGCGATAATTCGAAGGGATATAATAAAATTCTCGAGAATTCAGACACTCACTACCATGTAGAGTCCTGTAACAAACAGGTTGAAGCTTACATGATTTGTGTTGTATTGTCTCTGCTTGTCTCCCCTGTAACGTAGCCTCTTTGATGGCCATCGGAGTTGACTCCGATAACTCTGACAGAAGAGTTAAAGTGTCACTGAACAAACAACGAAACTTTTTTCTTCAAAATCATGTTGATGCGGATGTTTATCAAGCTACATTTTTTCGAGAAAAATCTATTGTCAATGTTGAATTGAATGCCATAAAACAAAGAAAGATAACAGATTGTTTCGTCAAAAAAAATTGTGTATAGTATGTATTATTTCAATAGTTGTTTTTAATAGATAAATGCATTCTTAATACAGGACTTTTAACTTCTGTATAATATTTATGCTGTATATATATGTTTTCATTAATAAAACAAGGACTTTTTTAAAGTACTTTTAAATAATTTTATACATATGTACAATTGTTGTTTCATTGCATCGTTTCAAATTTAAATGTGTTAGAAAAAATTTCTCTTCGTGTATTTTGGGGTTTTTTTCATACCCTCTCGATATTTCGAACTCCTGATAGTTGGAAGTTTTTCATTGGTCCCTTCAACTTCGAATTATCGAGAGTATACATTGTAAGATGCTTACCATTTGTCTAGCAAATGAAGACAATTTTTTTTTCGCTTCTATTTATTTATAGTAAAATGGCGAAAGCCTTGGAATGCTCTGGAGTTCGTCTGAGTCAATCAACCGTAACTGCTGTCAGACTGAAGTGAATGTTGGTAATCAATGATCGAGATGAATGATTCCCCCAAATCAGTTATTGCTTTTACGCAGAGATATATGTCTTCTGACTTCGATAGAATTAAACATATATACTTCGATGGTTGCATCTCGTTAGTTTGAGAGTCCTCGAAACAAATCGATGTTTTAATGATATCAGCATGTGATAAAGGCTTTCACAATTAATCTTTTTCCAATTAAATATGATTTTTCTTACAAAGCGTTATTGAATTTCTACATCGAACTGCGTTGAACATACTTTCCCCATTATATGTTCACAGTAGACGAGGAATTAGGATTGTGATCTTCTTGGTCAGATTTGTCTACAGTTACCGTTATTATTTTTGTGGGATATGGAGCGACAAAGGATATTATCCCATAAAAGACTAAAAAAATATTAACAAGTTAGTTGATGTCAAAATATTTCATCTTCTGAATAAAAAATCTATATGTTGATTTATTTGATACAGCTTTCTCCAGTAACTCTTTGAAGGTGATATTGCAACGAGGATCAATTTAGAGGGTGATATTGCAACGAGGATCAATTTAGAGAACAGATTTTAGGCGATTTCGAGGATGAGTATATCTACCGCAGTTTAACAAGATATAGTACAAGTCATCTAAACAATTACAAAAGCTACAAATTGCATTATCTGATAATTTGAATTTATGTAGAAGTCCTGGAATAATGATCATTTTACTAAAGATTCGAGTGCACAGAATTTCTTCTCTTCCATTTTTTTGTCCACTTAGGAATGATGCCAATGTTTGAATGTTGCCCAAATTTTTGAAATACTTGCTTGAATAAAAATTATCAATTGCATTTTAAAATCTTTCTTGATATATTTTTTACTGATGCCTTCTGAGGCAATCCAGTCGATGTAAACGTTAGACTCTGTGACAGATCTTGCGAGATTATCCGCCTGTTCATTCCATGGTATATCAGAGTGTCCCGGAGTTCAAAATAAAATCAGATGATTGTTATATTATGATTGAATACGAATCTTACTAGCTAATCTGTGAATAACACTCTGTGACTTGATCGAGTTATTTTGAAGAGCAGAGAGAACAGAGAGACTATCAGATAAGATTACAGATTTTTGTTCGTAAGAGTCAGATCCTCTAAAGCTTGGAAAATAGCCATAGCTTCAGCAGTAAAAATAGAGTTGTGATTAATTCTATAAGCAAAAGAGAAATTTTCTGTAATACCTGCAATAGATGTAGTTTGCCATATTTCGAAGCATCAGTAACTATTATATAGAAGTCCTGAAAATCATGTTCAACTGTTTCATCGAAAAAATCCCTTATAGTTTGAATTGGTAAATTTTTATCCTGAAATTTGAAGTTATTGACATATATTTTATATGGGAGAACTGAAAAAGATGTTATTCTGGGGTTTGAGATAATTTGAGCTCTATCAGCATTTAAAGAGAGAGTATATATACACACAGTATACTATAACAATGTTATTTTTATCTTCTTCCATTATTTTTAGATTCAGATATTCAGGATTATTACCTTTTAATTGAGAAGAGGTTTGATTAGAAATGAAAAATTTATTTGCCAGTTTCTGATTTTATCCGAGAGAATTTCTTGTCCAGCCATTTTTATGCGCACAATATTTGGAGTCAATTGTGGAAGACCTAGTGAAATTCGGTGAGCTTTGGTTTGGATAACATTAAAAGGTTTCAATTGATTGTCAGACCATTTATTTATGATGTGACATGTGTAAAAAAAGGTTCTACAAATGCTATTATTGATAAGTGGGATAAGATTTTCAGCCAGTGGCGTAACGGAAAATAATTGGGCCCCCCGCAAGGTCAGGTCTTGGGCCCAAGCCGGATCTAAAACACACACACACACACACACCACACACACACACACACACACACACACACACACACACACACACACACACATAATTTTGAATTTTTTTAAAAAATTATATTTTATTTAGTTTATTCCAAGTATTGAGAATAACAAAAGTAAACTCGGTTTGCTTTCATAGCTTTGAAAATAAGGACAGGTTTGTAGCGATACCAACAAAAATCAAGTAGAAAAGTCTGCGTTCACTGTTTTAGTAGTAACTATAAAATTATTTAAAAAGGATAATGAGCTATTTAATAGCTGGTTGGAAACTTCCTGAAGTCGTTTCGGCATTGAATTAACAAGTGTAGTGATTTCTTCGGAGCTTAACTTCTCTCTTTCGTCCTTAAGAACACTCTCTTCCAGCAACTGTATATATATATATATATAAAGGATTGCCAAACCATAACATAATGTACCTTTATATACATCTATAGTTTAAATATTTAATATTAAACTTTTAACTGAACACAAAATCATCCGGAGTCTGAGTAAACGAAGTTAATAAAGTATAACATTAGAGAGTATTTATAATATTTATGAAAACTGTATATCTCTAAAGATAGATAACCTGGTAACATAAATAAAAATCAACACTAAGAAAGACACATTGTAAAATAATTTTAGATTTAAAATTCTTACGAAAGAAAAAAGGTATCAATTACCTGATTCTTCATTTCTGAATCCCGGGATGAATTTGATCTAAGTTCGATTACATTCTAGCTTAAGTACTGCAACTTTTAATAAGGAGAGCTCTTTGTATGAAGCAAAAATGATTTAATGAAAAAAGAAATAAAAAACTGATGCATTCCATTATGCTTCATTTGATTGAATACTCATAAATCTATCATCAAATGCTCTCTACGCTTTTCCAAGTTTCGTAATACTATTTTACTTGGAAAAAGCATAACAAATGTACGTTATTTACGACTTTGCTAAATAAAATTGAAACACGTGGCAGGGGGGGGGGGAGGATTAAAGACGCCAATAATTTTCTCTGCTGCTTCTTAAAAAGTAAATCATGTCTTTTTCCCCCCTCTTTACTGAAAGGAATGTATACAAAATAATAACAGTGTTGAATTTATGTATGTTCCTAGCATTTTATCCGATTCTCCGTCTGACTTATGTTTTATTTGTTACTAATTAAGGTTTAAAAAGAAAACCCACTAAAGAAAAATATCTCTCGTCGCCTGGATTACAGCAAATGAAAAAAAAAAAAGTTTTTTGATTTGACTACAGGATTAAAGATATTTAATGAGCGTATGAATGTTTAGATTATGAATGACGTTTGATCGCTGATTGGAAAATCGCTTAAAAATTCGATTTAAAAAAATCTGAACCGAATTTTGAGAAAAATCTACGTTTATGGCATCAGTCGAGCTTTGGGCCCCCTAGAAGCCTTAGCCCCCCGGCAGTGCGGGGGTTGAGGGGGTGCACGTTACGCCACTTTTTTCAGCTCTCGGACCATAATGCTTGTGAGCCATACCTTTAAGAGCGTTGATCTTTTTCAGTTTTTTATTTTTCATTTGCTGTATAATTTTGATATTTTGATTCCGTTTTGATAAATATATTTCAAATTATTTAATAAAAGATTGCCACGAAAGAGGGGTCCCAGCTAATAATATATTAGGAAATGAGTGGATCTTTTTGTGTTCGAGAGTTCAGTAATGGAAATTCTGTCTGGGCTTAAACTTAATTTCCAATATTTGCACCATTGATTAATCCTTTCTAAAGTATTTTGTTATTTAAGACAAATATAATATCAGGTGATTGATAGATCTATAGGCCTATAGGTCTGTCTTTGCATATTTTGGGAATTGGAAGAGTTATAGCCTGCTTTTATGATTTTGGGATTACTGAATTATCAAATATCTGTTGAAAGAAGTTTAAAATTATACGTTCACTCTGGTTCAATAGTTTTAGGAATGTAGCCGGGATCTGATTTGCACCTGGAGTTGTGTTCCTAGCAGACTTTATAGCTCTATTCAATTCAGATAAATGAAAGGGTTTGTTTATTATAGGGTTTACAGTCCCATGCTATATTTTCAATCCCGAGATCCCGGGATTGGTCCCGGATCTCGGGATAGGATTGAACTATTTATGAAAAACACTTGCGCATTAGCATGGTTGAAATTACATAATAAAATCGAAAACATAGCTAAAAAATTGGTTTAATATTATTATTTATTGAAACAAATCAAAGAAAAAAACTTAATCATCATAAAAAAAACCAAAAAATAATACATAATGAATTCACTAAAAATAGTACAATTTGAATTCATTAAAAATTGACCCATTTGTGAATTAAAAATCGATATGTTTGAGATTTTCCAAAATCTTAATGTAAATTTAAAACAGAATTAAAAGCCCTATTTTTTATTTTCATTGAAACACTATTTTTTTATGTTTATTATATTTAGAATTGATAACTGCACGGTAAGACATTCTAAGGAAGTAGATTTTTCAAAGTTAAAATTACGAAGTCTGAACTGAACCTTTTTTCCGACAAGCTCACATATACCTGTACACAGCACATACAAATGATAGAATGGATTTACATAAATTTTAATCAAAAAGAATTTTTTAATTATACAAATCCCATATTAAAAAATATTACTTTCCTTTTTTAAAATCTTATTAACATATAACACTATAAATTAATCATAAGAACACTAAAATTAACTCTAGTAAAAATACTCAAAAAACAGACTTTAATTTTTTAAATAATAATAATAAATACATTGTATATTTCACAGTCCAATAAAATTCCATTTTTTAGCTTCCTCGAAAAATATCTTTTCGAAATATTTTTAACAACATTTAAATATTTATACATGCAATCTAATTTGAAAATATATTGATCATGATAACAAAATAGAATTACTAAATTTATCCCTTTGTATATTAAAAGAAAAAGAAAACATTGAATAACTCACCTATAAATGAGTTAATTCACAAACTTCAAATATTCAGAAAGAATTTTGAAAAAACACATTTTCGATGCTCCAAACAGCAGTAATAACTTATAAGAATTTACTTATAATAACAAAATAATATTACTCTATGTTTTTCTCTTGATATATAAGAAAGAGAGAGAGAGAAATCTAAGAAAACACATCTTTTATATTGACTTAAACTGATAATTCAGAAAAGAAAAATCAAAATTTATTATAAACATATCAAACAAATGAGAGTCACATTTTTTTTACTGGGGAATAGCAATGAATGTTGCGCGATGTCTCGTTTCGGAAGTGGAAGCTCTCTATATAAGTTTTAATGAGAAAAAAATTTCAAAGCATAATTTAGGTAAAAATTAAATCCCGGGATTAGTTATTTTAACCCCAGAATTTGAAGAAGCACCGGGATCCTGGGGCAGCAAATCCTAACTGAAATAGAATTTCCTTAAATAAGAGATAAATACATCAGTTCCATATTCAAAGCAACCGGTACCAACATTAACTGTGCCTTATTCAAAGTGTATCTTACAGGAGGTAATACAGTATTTGTATATTAATTTATATCTTAAAAATACATCATAGTTCAAAATTAAAAACATAATTACCTGTTGCTATATCATACGAGCTAAATGTAAACGACTGATTTGGACTAACGTCAGCAAGTCAATTGATTCGAAAATGAGTCTGTAGATGGTAGAAATCACAAAAATTTATTTGAATCTCAAGTAACTTCACTCAAGAGTAAAATATAATTCGTTGGCTGGATGACAGAGTGCCTTGCTCTTTCAAGCTTCAACCTCTCATCATTAGGATTTTGAGTGACTGTAACGTTATGATTCTCACCCTTTGTTAATTAATAATACTAAAAATGCATAATAAACTTTTAATAAATTATAAAAATAAGACTTTAAAAATAATAGAATGCATTAAGTGCTTGAGAAAAATCACTTCAAAATCAGTGCAAGCACCGAAAATGAGAGCAGATTCAGAAGAGTAAAAAAAAACATCTCCTGTAGCTAGATATCTTTCAAAAATTCTAATTGCTTCGGTCTCCTTCAAGTTAGCTGACACCGAACATCCTGTGGGTGAGAGAAATGCCCGTTTTCTAACCCCCCTCGTGATGGGGAGAAAGTTACAGAAGGAAATAAGAGAAAACATATCAAATTTCACGGTTTAACATACACACCCACCTCGAACCCTTCAAGGTTCAACACATAAGAAAACTGACACATTAAACGTATACTGTACAAAATAAGTAAATAAGATACACTAAATGTAATACCACATTCACAATACTTTGAAAAAAAATTTCAAAACATAATTCAGACAAAAATTAAATTTCGGGATTTGAAAAAACCACCAGGATCACGGGATCCCGGGGCTGCAAACCCTAATTTATTAAGCTATTATCTTGGGCAAAAAAATCCAAAGGAAGTGGCTCATGGTTAGTATTATTGGATGCAAAATTCTCTGCCAAGAGGGTTGTTTGAGTCTGTGGATGATAGATAATTCTGTTATGGATTTGAAGAAAATTCAGTGTTGATTTAAGATTCTCATAGAAGTTTTTTTTAGAATACTATAGGGTTTTTCGGTTAAAAACATTGTTACAGACTGCATCCCAGTACATCTTTTACGCTTTTTTTAATATTAAATAGGAGCTGGCTGGAATATTATTTGTATCGAATTCACAATTAGTTGCCAAATCTGAATAATCGTTATTCCTGATGTCCTGATCAGGATAATGGAACAAAATTATGAAATTATTGTATTGTCATCGGTCCTTGATAAGTGTGCAAAATTTCGAATCAATCTGACCTTTTAAAGTGGGTAAAAGTCGAGTTGAAAGATTCCGTTACATACAAGTGAAACTTATAAAAGCGGGTAAAAAAAAGGAGTTATACGATAAAGAGGGTGCAATGCCATGCTTTCAGAAATCAAAGAGAATAAAACACTTTTTTGATGAATTATCAGAAGATGAGAGAATATCAGATCCTGATAAGTTTTTCAAAGTCAATGTGCGTCATTGCTTTTTATATGTGTAAATATCCCAAACGGGACAAAGTGTTCAGTTTCCTTGATACTAGCAATATATTCGAAATCTTACAACCGGATAAACACTTAGCCTTTTAAACTAATAATTAATAATCTGCAGCAAAATTTGCTGAATATAATAACACACACTCTATCTAGGAACATTTAATTGCTTAAAAAAGCAGTTTATAAAATCCGAAATTGAGAAAATCCATTCTATCAAAGCGCTCGCACAATTATTGTTAGTTAGTTTCAATAGCCCCATCTCCAGTTTTCCGTATGTTATTATAGAATGCCTTCTATTTTTTACCCTTGCTGTCACAACTGCAACAGCTGAAAGTTTGTCTAAGCTAAAATTTATTAAAAATCATCTTAAAACTTTCATAGGCCAAAATTGGATTTGTGACTTAACAATACTGTCAATATAGAAACAGATGAAAAACTAAAATCATCTGCTATAAACATTATTAAAAATGCGTTTGCCGAAAAATAAATCGAGAAAAGCACCTTATTAAGCAACTAAGCTAATTCTTAAGTAATAAAGTTTTTCAATACTTATATATCTAGTATTATCTAGTATTTTCAATACTTATCTATGTATATTTATTTTGACACTGTCAAATAAGTTTTATTAAGACGATTATTTTTCTTTATTTTCCAAAAAAGAGCCCCCCTTAAGAAAATTTGATGTGGGGCCCACTGAGGACTAGCTACGCCAATGAGCTGAATCCTTATGAATTATAAAAAAATGTACTTACGTGTATTAAGCCGCATGCCAGCGATTAATAGCCAAAAAGTTATTACATGTCAGAGATGAATCGCCAATTTCCAAAATTACGGCAATCGTCAAAATTACGGCAGCCAGTTTGATTTTGTACCTATTATTAGCATTGTAGCTATATTTTTCAACTTATAATTCGCCAAATGTCACAAAATTAATACAAAAGTATAAGAAAAATTTTTTTTGGAGAAAAAGGGCGTGTATCCCCATTTTGTTAACTCGTTTCTTTAAAATGCAATTTCACTTGTAGTTTACTTTTGAACAGCGTTTTTTTTAAATAATCGAAAAACGGAAAAAACACATTAAATGAACAAACTTAGAAAACTTATTTATTAATAATAGTAAAACAGATTTTTCCTGTTGTTCTAATTTCAAAAACTTTTCTACACTTTTGAGCTACAAATTTTTTTATTTGCTCCTCACTTTTTAAGTCTTTGGTGAGATTGGTATTAATAGAAAGAAGCGATAAATAATTAAGCCTAGTATTTCACATTGTTGTCCTATATTTGTTTTCTATATAGAACATTTTAGAGAACGTACGCTCTGCTTCTCAACTAGTAATAGGGAGCGTTAGAACAATTTTTAAAATGGTATGCAAATTTGAAAAAATGTCAACATGTTTCTTTTCAAAAATTAAATTGAACGTAACTACAAGTATAGGACTCTAGCTCACTTTATTTTAGATAAGATTTGAATTGAACACCTTCATTTACTAAATGTTTATCTACGTCATCTGAATAGTAATCAATAATAGCGCATACACTCTCCAGGTCGACGTCCTCCTTACTTTGATCTTCAAATCTATCAAAAATTTAAATTTATTATATTCTGCATATACTTGACTTCTCCTATTTAAATCAAGGATTAGCTTATCTTATGCAGCGATAAGCGTGTCTCTTTTAAATTTTTATGTTCCATACACAGCTTTTTCTGTAGATTTATCTGCAAATTTTGAAATAACACGTCTCTTGTTCACATCGCTATATTCTGTTTTTATGCTAGGACTTAACTTTTTGGTTCCGTCTTGATACTCTTTTAGTTTGTTATCAGATTCACGTCGTACGTTACCTATAGACGCTTTTAATGACATAATTAATTTATTCCCTTCATAAATGTCCAAACCAGGAGGCTGTATTTTTTTTTTAACTGAATTAAATCTTTCTAAAATTTCTTCCCCATTTGGCAGTTTTGAGTTTTGGTAATTTACTAAACAAATTTACTGCCTCTTTTTGAAAATCAATTTTCTCATTTTCATTGTAACTAAATGTCTTAAGAATATTCATGTTATTACCATAATTATCTTTTAAAGCTTCAACAACATCGTAGTGACAAGACCGTCTAGTCTGACTTAAACTTTTTAAGGCAAATTTCAGTTAAATATCACCATTTAGAAGTTCCCACTTGTGGGTCGAATCAGAAAAGAAAACATATATTTGTCGCACTAAATCAAAGAAGTTCACGATTTCAGTTGCAACCTTAACTGATTATGCACCAACCAGATTAAGGGAATGTACAGTACACGGCCCATAATTAGCGAATTAATTTTTTTTTCTTTTAGAAGAGCTTTCACACCATCATATGGACCGGACATATTGGCAGCTTTGTCAAATGACTGTCCCCTACAATCATCCATTTGTTTCTAAAAATTCTTGTAGAGAACTAAATAAGTATAAGCCAGTGTGACTACTAACCTTAATTAATGAGTCACATCTTTCATATACTTTTCCATCAAAACAATATCGTAGTATAATAACAAGTTTGTCATTGTGGGACAAATCTGGTGTATAATTCATCACAATTGAATAGTACTTTGTGTCATCGTTATTTTTTTGTTGAAATTGTTTAAATGCTTGCTTGAAATTGTTTGCTTGTCCATTATCTCAAATATTTGCTCCTATATTGTTTTTGATAAGTACGATATTAACGATTTTGGTCGTAATTCTCGCTGTTCAATATGTTTACGAATGAATGGGTCGAACTCTGCTAGCAATTATAGGGCACCCTTAAAATATTACCATTATGAAGAGAACCTCTGTACCTCTAAATGCTAAACCTCTTATAGCCAAATACTTTACTACCGCAATAAAACGTTTGCGGACATTGTGGTCAGGGGCGTAACGTACAACCCCGCAACCCCCGCACTGCAGGGGGGCCCAAGGCTTCTAGGGGGCCCAAAGCCTGACTGACATCATTAATGTTGGTTTTCTCAAAATTCGCTTTACATTTTAAAAAATCGAATTTTTAAGTGATTTTCCAATTGGCGATCTAACGTCATTCATAATCAAAACTTAAAACGCTCATTAGATATCTTTAATCCTATAGCTAAATCAAAAAACATTTTTTTTATTTGCTGTAATCCAGGCGATGAGAGATACTTTTCTTTAGTGGGTTTTCTTTTTAAACCTTAATTACTAACAAATAAAACAAAAGTTAGACGGAGAATCGGATAAAATGCTAGGGAGATATAAAAATTCATCACTACTGTTACAGTATACATTACATTAGCTGCAGGCAGAAGGGAAAAAAAGATATAATTCACTTTTTAAGAAGCAGCAGAGTAAATTACTGGAGTCTTTAGCCCCCCCCCCCGTGTTTCATTTAGCGAAGTCGTAAATAACGTACAGCTGTTATGCTTTTTTCAAGTAAAATAGCATTAGGATACTTGGAAAAGCACAGAGAGGATTTTAAATGCTTATTTTATGATACATTCATGAGTATTCAATCAAATGAAGCATAATGAGAAGAAAGCATAATGAAATGTATCAGTTTTTTATTTCTTTTTTCATGAGATCATTTTTACTTCATAAAAAGAACTCTACTTATTAAAAGTTGCAGTATTTACTCTAGAATATAATCGAACTTTAGGTGAAGCTTATCCTAGAATTCAGAAATGAAAAATGAGGTAAGTGATAGCTTTTTTCTTTCGTAAGAATTTTATATTGAAAATTATTTTGCAGTATTCTTGTCTGTCTTAGTGTTCGTTTTTATTAAAGTTACCTGGTCATCTATCGTTAGATTTCCCGTTTGAATAAATATTTTAATACTATCTAACATTATACATTATTTACTTCATTTACGCAGACCCCGGTTGATTTTGTATTCAGTTATAAGTTTAATATTAAATATTTTTACGTGATGTATAAATGTACATTATGTTATGGTTTGGCAGTCCTTTGTATATACATATATATATACATACAACTTGCCAGAAAAGTATGTTCTTATGGACGAATGAGAGAAGATAAGCCCTGAAGAAACCACTAGATTTGATAATTCAATGCCGCAGCGACTTCAGGAGGTTTTCAAAACTCAGGGTTATCCAACCAGCTATCAAATAGATCACTATCGTTTTTAAATAATTTCTATAGTTACTACTAAAACAATAAACGAAGACTTTTTCGACTTGATTTTTGTTGGTATGGCTGCAAACCTGTCCCTGTTTTAAAAGCTATGAAAGCAAACCGAGTTTACTATTGTTATTTTCAATACTTGGAATGAACTAAAAAAAATATAATTTTAAAAAATTCCGGTTTAAAAATTTTTTTTTGCTTTGTTTATGTAAGCAGTAGTAGGTGAATGCAGACACTTTTTCTAGCAAGTATATATATATATATATATATATATATATATATATATGTGTGTGTGTGTGTGTGGTTTTTTTGTGTGTGTGTGTGTGTATAAGATCCGGCTTGGGGTCCAAGACCTGACCTTGCGGGGGGCCCAATTATTTTCCGTTACGCCACTGATTGTGATAATATTCTGTATCTTTTCTTAGTTGCTCCTGTGTGTAACTGTTTATCTAAAATAAACTTATTTTCTTTTCGTGTCGACCAAACTAACATTGAATTTTTATGGTCATTAGAATTTTCATGATTTTCTAAGCAACTTGTTGCGCGTTTCCAATCAGAAAAGCCGGTTGTGCATTGAGAATTTGTTTCAGAAAAAAGTTTGTTGGTCAAACAAAAAACACTACCAATACTAGTTGAATAGCGTATCCAAAAGATCTTTCCAGCACTTGTGGTGATTTTTAAGTTTCTTAATGAAATGATTATTTGCCCGCGAAAAAATGATCTCTTTTGTTCTTTGCATTCTCTTTCCGAAAAAGAATATATATTGCTTAGATCTTTATTTTGAAAATAACTCCTTTCAGAAAGGATATAATCAATAAAATTTTTACTTAGCGATTTAGTCCACGCACCCACGTCAACATATTTCTGAAACCCAACATTATCTAAACACTTTTAGGTCGGGACATTACTGATGTCTTCTGGCTGAACAATATCTATTTAGAAAGGCTGCTGGTCATCGAGATCTTGCATATTTTCATCAGTAATATTTGCTTGTAGTGTTTATCCGTTTACTTTGGTTAAGTTCCTTTCCCTTTCGCTTGTTAATGTATCTGCGTTTGTTATATTCTTGTTACTAAATGCTTTGTATAAAATCAGAATACTTTTAGCGGTATTCATTGACCTTAAATCTGCTTATGACACAGTATGGCTTGACAAAATCTTGATGAAACTCGCCATTCTTGGTATTGAGAACAGCGTGTTTAGTTGGTTTCGTGGGTTTCTATGCCAGCGTTTGTGTAAGATCAGATATGGTGGATGCTTTTCCAAATACGGTGTTTGAAAAACTGGCCTACTTCAGGGTTCAGTATCCAGCCACCCTCTTCAATATTTTCATTAATGATCTTGTACACCAGCTCAGAATCATTACTGGAATTAAATGCCTACATTATGTAGACAACCTTGTGATCTGGACTGAATCCCCCTAGAAATAGGCCACACAATTAGTCAGTCATGGCTTGAAGTTAGAGCTTAAGGCCTTGGAGCGCTGGTGCGATGAAAATAAAATGAATGTTAACTTAGATAAAACAGTCTCAGTCACATTCTCTTTGACTCGTCTGTAAAATGTCTATTGTAAACCATGCATATCGATCTGTCACATCGAGGATATGTCATTTCGTAAGCCGATAGTTTTATCTATTGAGGTGTGACCTTTGATAGGAAGTTATACTGGAGAACCTATACTGAAAATATTGTAAATCGTGTCTCAAATAGAATGACGCTTTAGAAAAGACTAGCTGGCTCTTGGTGGGGCTGCTCCAATCATACCCTAGATTAAACTTATAAGTTATTCATTTTGCTCATTTTGATCTATTGTTGTGAGTCCCTGATTACAACATCTAGATCTGTAACAGAACTACTTGATATAGTCTAAAACTAGGCACTACGGATCATCACAGGGACTGTTATAACAACCCAGATCGATGCAATGCTAATGATAACAGAAAATAAACTCTTAAATAATATCTTTCAAGAGAGATCCCTACTACTATGGCAAAAATTAATACAACTACCCGACGGCTTCTTCCTTTTGAGCAAACTCCGAAGGCGTTTGAAGACTCAACGTGGTTTTGTGCAGGGTGTACTGGAACTAAAGAAACAGCTTGATATAGATTTCATCCCCTAAACTCTGGTGTCATCTTTGGACCCAACTGTTGATAATGGTTTTCAAATCCGCACTGAGCTTACCCAGGCGGTTTCCAAAAAAGAGCAAAATACCTCAATTTTGAGGTCACTTACCCTGGAAACGATAGGCATCATATATCCTGAATCTGACTGGGTGCATATCTATACTGATGGAAAATTTTTTAAGGATTCTGATAGCGCAGGATCAGGGGTGTACTGCAAATTTTCTCTTTTTACTTAACAGATGGAAAATTCACAACCGCTTTTGATGGTAAGATTGCTGCCCTTCAAGTAGCCCTTGCGCAGTTACATTGTCATCAGAATATTTTTACTAGGGCTATTGTCTTCCGTGATTCAAATTGGCAATTTTTGCTGTGAACACAAATTCTACTTCTTCCTCCTCTAACATTCTTGACTGTAAAAAAATGCTGCAGAGTCTGTCTGAGTACTCCAAGGAAATCGTCTTGCAGTGGATACCTGGACACTGCGGTGTAACTTATAATGAGTTTGCGGACCACCTAGCAAAGAAGGGAGTTTCTATTCAACAGACTACAAGGAAAGCTGCCTCTTTTACCAGTGTCAAGTGTATTATTAAGAAAAAAATGAAAGCCATCACTTCAATTCAATACTCAGAGAGAAATTCCAATAAGGTCTGGGGGAACACTCTTGAAGATCTTCCCATGTGGCCAAGACGTAAAACAGTTGCCTATATAAGAAATTAAGTATCCCAAATTTTAAGACAACATACATAATTATGGGAAATCCTGTTTTTTTCAAACTTTGAAAAATTGAAAATACAGAAAATACTTAATCATAACTTCAACATCTTCCTACTTAAATAATTTAGAAATGTGTATTGGTATTTACTTTTTATTTGAATAAAAAGTAAATACCAATACACATTTCTAAGTTCCTTTAATTTCAGGTATTATGCTCATGACAGCACAAAATCAGTATATTAGTGTAACTTAGAATTATTATTGAACAAAAATAAATGGCTACAGAAATAGTGCCACTACGTTTGTATAAATGTTCGATACCGATCGGCGCCGCTGTATGATAGAGCCTCTGACTATTAATTTTTAATTTCCGCGTATTTGGTGATAGGGCAGAAGAATAAAAGTCGATTTCTCTTGCTCTCGAAAATAAAAATAAATTTGATCTGATATTTCGGGTATTCTATATTTGATTTGTATTTTTGTACTGGTAATTATTTTATTACTATTCTGATTGTAAGCATCTTTTTCTGTTTGTTATCTTCAACGGGGGACGGGGACCCCTAGAACCCGGGGACCCTGGGCTGTACCCCATTAAGCCCATACGTAAATCCGGCCCTGTATATGTGCCATAAAAAGACAAAATCACTGGAAAAAAAGCAAGTTATCTAACTAAATTTATACTCATGTCCAAACATGTTTTTTGTCACAATTTTAAAATTAGTCAAGAAAG
The DNA here is from genome assembly GCA_019973975.1 of Trichonephila clavata. Taxonomy (NCBI): domain Eukaryota; kingdom Metazoa; phylum Arthropoda; class Arachnida; order Araneae; family Nephilidae; genus Trichonephila; species Trichonephila clavata. The sequence goes on from BMAO01019445.1 coordinate 21,451, forward strand.
ACTGATAGAATTTGTATTTTATTTATTTCGAACGGGTGAAAACAATATCAACCTTCAGTTTATGAAATTGTGTTGTTTAGCGTTAGTTTCTGCAGAATTATTGGATTGAGACCGTTCAAGCATATGGGAATATTGCCCCCAGTCTTGTGTATAATGCATTAAAACAAACAAGTTAGTCTGTTTGCAGTGATGACTTCTCCTGATGGATGATTTCTTGATATAGAGAGCCGTTGGCAGGCTTGAAGGATGCCAGTCTGAAGTGGGGGAGGGTCTATGGGTACAAGGGGACTGAAAGTGGTCTCTCGGTTATGGAATCAATTCCAAAAATATAGTATTGTTACCAGGAAGGTCAGGCCAAGTTGCCCCAGAGCATAGACATGTGCACAGGATCACTATTTGCATTAAGTGCACAGTGCAGATAGGCGGAAAATAGCACCTCAGCTTTCTCGTGACTTTGCTTCTGTGTCTGAAAGAAGAATTTCCGGCTACAGCCATATTGCATAGACTAGACCTTACGCCCGGCATACAGTCTAGTACGTCCGTTTGAGTGCATCCAGCAGAAAAGAACGGTTATTGTGGTGCTGAAAACATCAGTCGTGGACACTGCAAGAATGGAGGCGTGTATTTCTCAGTGATGAATCGAAATGTACCAAAGTGATTTTTGTCGAGTCGTCACCTGGAGAGAAATTGGACCTCGGTGTCATCCCTTCTATGAAAAAAAATCGACAGATTTGGTGGCAAAGGGAACCTTGTAGGTCGTAGCATAATGTTGGGTAGTCGTACAACACTGTACGTTTTCGATGTGTGTACTGTCAACTCACCGCGCTATAGATATGAGATCCTGGATAACTATGTGAGTTTTTCTGGGCACCATGTGCCAGGAATACATTTTTATGGACGATAATGTTCGGCCACATATAATTCAGATTGTTGAGGAATTTCTTGAAGTAGCTAATATTCACCGTATGGATTGGTCCTCGAGAGGTCTCCGTATCACAATTCTGTTAAATATGTTTAGGATGGTTTCGGAGAAGCCATTTGTCACCTTAACACTTCTCCCAGGACCCCCTAGGGAGAAAAAGTCCCGCTTTGGGAAGAATGGGCTTTGTTGCCACAGATACTTATTGACACCCTCATAAACAATATAGCATTTCGTTGTGAGGCTTATATAGCAGTTCACAGTGGTCACACTCCATACAAGACTGACTTTTCCCGAGTTAAATGCTTTTTCTCTAATTCATGATTTTCTCCTTTTTGGATAAAACCTTTCTTTGATTCAAAATTAAAATATTTTCTACATTGTTATGTTGCTATATTGTTTCTCACAGTGTAACCTGTTTCTGTGCATAATTTTTTGGCAACGCACTAAATAGTTGATCAGTTTTCACAAATTTTATGTTTGTGACCTTAATTTTGGACATGAATGTTGATTGTTAAAGCGATTGATTGCATGTATTTTACTTGGATAGAAATTTGCTTATATGTCTTACATTTATTAAACATTTCCTAAATATATAAATTAAGAAATAATATTTTGTACCGTTACATCTCTCTCTCTCTCTCTCTCTCTCATAGCAGTAACATTCCTTATTGATAGCGATTCTCTATATTTTCAAATGCACTTAGCTATGCCCACAAGTAAACTCAATAACGAGGTTTCAAATGATTTCAAAAGCTAAAAAAACTTTACAAGAAAACCGATTGATTGTCACCCTTTGAAGTTGCATGATGGTTATTGGTCACGAGCTTCATATTTTGGAGCCATATTTTGAAGATAGCATTCTCCTTCTCCAAACTTCCACACCCTAGCAACGTGACGATTTACAGCCTAAACGGATTTAACGTGCATCAGCCTCTCCACACGGCAGATCTTCAGGATTAGGACTGAACGGATACAACACCGGCAATGAGACCATTCGGCTAACTAATTCAATGACGATTACCAAAAAGTTCATTCACTGCATTAATTTAAATGGTTCTAAATAGTAACGAAACCTTTAAAAGAAAATCAAAATCTTCCTCTTAGAGTTCCATACACCCTTTCCTATATTTCCAGAAACACACGTTTTTAACAAAAGGTAGGAAATATTTCATTCATTAAAACTATTAAAAAAACATTGGATATTCTTTCGCGATTGGTAAAAAAGGTATTTTCTGAAATAATCATAAAAATACATTAAACTGAAACGTTTTTTTTCTTGTTTCTTATATTTTTTTCTTTTAAAAATAATCAGAATTTCTTAGAAAATTTTAACATCTTATTTTGTGTGCGTGAACGCTGAATATTAATTACAACAAAATTGTAATTTCTCTAGAGATTCAATTATTTTTAATAATTAGCATGAAAACCAAATACACACATAACTATACTTCATAGTGTAAGTCTATATTAACCCTGCTGTTCTGTTCGGGTCAATAGGATCCGAAATAAAATTTGTACGTATATAAAAAAATATAGAACTGGGATATTTTCATGAAACTTCTTGACATCGTTGATAAACAATATAAATATATACTCCTTGAGGGATTTATGTTTTCAGTAGAACGTCGTTTATCTGAACGTTTATTATCCGGACCGTCACATATCCAAACCAAAGTCCGGATACGTTTTCGAACAGTGCAATGCTCAACAGTTGTTTCGTGTGAGGCCAAAAGTGACGGGAAACCCCAAGGTGAGGGATATTTGGGGAATTTCATTTATGTGATTTGGTAAGCATCTGCGTGGAATATTAGGTCAGTTTGCTTAGTGAAGGGGTGTATACGTGCTCTTTTGTTGAGTTTTGTTGATGTAGAAACCTGGATGGCATGTGATGCAGAAGACTGTGGATTTCAAATGCTAAATGATGACGAAATTGTGATTTCCGTGCAAGAAGAATCCGTCCCTGTCGACGATGAAACGGATGAAGACGAGGACAACAACAACGAAAGTAGCAAATGCTGACGCGTTTTTTGCGTTAGAGACAGCTATGGAGTGGTACGAACAACAATCAAGAGTGCTGTCCTACTCAACTACTGCTGCTAAAGAGAACCAGAGACCTTGCATTAAAAAAAAAGGTGTACAATGGTACAGCGAAAAATAAGTGATTATTTTCCCCAATGAAGGTAAAATTGCGACATTTTGCATGTATTTTGCTTTTTCTTCAAGTACGTTTCCCGTACGTGATGATTTTCAAAATTTGTACAGTGTCCAGTATCATATACTGCATGGATCGCATTCAGTTTTCGGTTATTTGAACAATCGCGTATCCGAACGGTGTCCAGTCCCAATTGATTCGGATAAACGACGTTCTGTGTATTTGTATTTCGAAGGAATATTTTTTAATTTTTTTTTATACCTAATGTTCGGGTCAATATGACCCAATACAAAAAAAATATTTATTTTTGATCATACATGTTCACTTTTGTTTGGAATAACTTAAAAGAAAATAATAACAATAATTTCTCTAATTTATTTGTCTCCAAAACTTGTTTCATCGATTTATTTGTTTCGTCACATGATAAGAAAGCGTGTGCAAGGTCAAAAAGTTGATACGATTGGCAGGCTTGCTTTGATTGCAACGTTTCTTTTTTCTTTCTTCCCTTTCTGATATACAGTAAAGAAGTTATTTCTGTGAACGGGAGAGAAATAAATGGCAAATAGCTTAAATTTGAGTCACGCTGATATAACTAAACTAATACAAGCTTCTGACAGCGAAGAAGTATCCGAGTATGAAAATCATACAAGTGATGAAATTGAGAGTGAAAGTTCTGACAGCGATTTTGATACCAACAAATGAACTATAAAAAAAGTCTTCAGTCCAAGAATAGTGAAATTAAGTGGAAGCTGAATCCGCTGCCACATTCTTCTCAATCAACAACTGCTAATATTATAAAAACTACTCTAAGGGATATGCGACGGCAAGGGTGACAGACGTAAAAAGTGTATTTGAGGTAGTATTCAGTTCTACAATTGAAACCAAAAGAATAAAAATGACTAATATTGAAGAAAAAAAGGTTCAGAGAAAAAGTGGAAAAATATCGAAAATAAAATTTTTCAAGCATAGATTGGATTATTATTGTTAGCAGGTGTTTATATAAATCATATAGAGAATCAAGAAAAAGCTTATGGGATAAAAAACTGGCAGAAATATATTTCGTGTGACAATGTCCTTTGAAATATCTTGCACTAAGTCGACACACACAGACACACAGTTATTCATTATGATAATAAATCTACTCAAGGAAGAAGAAAATTGGATAAATTAGCTGTAGTGAGAGATACTGAGCCAAATGGGTAGAAATTCTACCAAAATTATATAATCCGAATGAAAATATTATTGTATTTGAACAACTAGTAGGATTTCCTGACCGATGTTATTTCCAACAGTATATACCAAGTAAGCCATCTAAATATGGGATCAAAATATGGGTTTTATGTGACAGTAAGTCTTCGTATATACTGAAAATACAAATTTACACCGAAAAAGAACAAGGGTGAAAGCCAGAGAAAAATCAAGGAATGAGAGTAGTGTGTGATCTCACTTATGCGGGGCAAAATATTACATGTGATAATTTTTCATATCCTACACTTAAGGAAACTTTTAAAACAGAAAATAACTTTGTTTGGCACCATTAGAAAAAATATACCAGAACTTTATGAAGAAATGCCTAATAAAGAAGTTGACAGCTCATTATTTTATTTTACAGAAGACCAACAGCTGTAAACTACATTCCAAAAAAAGAACACGAATGTGTTATTTTTATGAGCATTTTGTATCGTGGCTAAGAAGTTAGCAGCAGACCTGATAAAAAACCATTAATGATCTTAGATTATAATTCAACTAAAAGAGCTGTGGATACTCTTGAAAACTTTCTCAATACATACACTTGTAAAAGAAAAACAAATCGTTGGTTCATGGTAGTATTCTATAAAATGTTTGATACTTCTGCGTATAATGCATTTGTTCTATGGACTTGAACACATAGTTAATAGAACGCAAACAAATTGACTAAATGAAGGCGATTTTTGGAAGAGAACTGAGAGAATCACTCATTTTTCCATACAGTGAAGCAAGGTTAAACGTACCATGAAGTGAGAACTTAATAAAAATAGTGAAACGAATACAGAGAAAAAGGGAAAGCATACCATCGGGATCTGCTGAGAATACTTCATTGTATGTCTCACATGCAAGATGCAAGCTCTGTCCATCTAGCAATGACAACAAAACTAATATGTTATGCTACAAGTGTAAGAATCCCATTTGCAAAACTCATGTAAGATATTTCTGTTCAAATTGTAAATACAAGTAAATTTTAATTTATGTTATTTTTACAGATGTTTTATATTATTATTTTAAGTATCTATTTCAAATATTTTTCAGATAGTTTTATAGATGCTTTATATTATTAGATCCATTTTTAAACTTACATTACTATTTTTTCAACCATTTCTTAAATGGCACCTGTTATCTACGGCAAGAAAGGTTAGTTATGTGAATCGGACCCGAACTCTACATACGTGTTGTAAATACGAACAGAACAGCAGGGTTAATGTAATTAGAGTTAGAAAAGATATAGATGTTTCGTCAATATCAATACTCTGTTATTGATAAATTATTATATATATGCTCTTGATATTCCTATTATTTAATAATGTATACCAATTAATTAAAAATTTACAATATGTTATGCGTAATAAAATTATACGTTATTTTCTATACATAAACTGCAATTATACGAGTCCATCGAAATTGGACTTTCTTCAAAATTACTTTCTGACAGCGCCCCCGTTACCCTTGAGATTTAAAGAGGTCTTGCACTTGAATTTCAAAGCTCGAGACTTAAATTATTTTAAATCTCACAATCAAACAATAAATCAGATTCAAATTTAAAGGCTTTGGATATTTATAGCAACCACTTTTGTTATATATATATGTAACAACTTAAATTAATATCAACTCATAATTCGAATATCCTTTATTCATAACAACTAATTCATAAATCCTAATACCCTATTACGAAACGCGTCTCTTTCTCAAGCATTAAAAACATGTTGGTTTATTACTGATTCTTTAGACCTTGAAATTTGATAGATTTATTAGCGATTCCAAGAAATATAGGATCCTTAATGGTTTTCATGGGCATTTAGTAATAGGGATTAATATTCCCTAGACAATAATGTCATTTCTATAAATAACTAGTTATTCCCTTCACCTAGACACGTGACTGTATTTTTTACAATGTGTTTTCCCCGGTTTTTCCCTATATATAAATACTTGCTAATTGAATAATCCCTCTCTCGTAATTTTGGCTGAGTATGAGAAGAATACTCAAATAAACAATGTGATCACGAACAAGCCTCTTTTTAATTTTTCGGCCACGACCATTTCATCACTACTAATTAAAATGAAAATTTTCCTACTGTAAATATATTGCAGTAAAGTCGGAAGGACTTCCTACCGTGAAAACAAAATGTCAATGTAAAGTTCTTAAAGAGAGTTGTTCTAGTAGAAAGAGCAGACCATCGGCCGTACTACACTACCATGGAAGGTTCCGGGAAAATATTAGAGAATTCCTCTTCAAAGCAGTTTCCATCCACAATGATCCACGAAAATACAGGAGAAACCCAATCCATGAAAATATGCTTTAAAATCTAAAAGTTTAATGAAAGTTTGCCTATGCAAAATTTTTGCATCATTTTCAGTGATTTAAAATAATTTTTTTACGCAATGGTACTTGCTGATGAGTGCGGGTCATCCAGCGACTGGTGACGGCTCAAAACAAAATTTTAAATTGCATTTTTTTTTGTTTTTTTTGTTTGGTAAAACATATTTGAAATGTTTTTATATTTTCACTATAATTTGTTTTGGTTTTAAAAAATGCATTGTTCATAATGATTATTTTTGAAACTTGATTTTGATGTTTAATATGAGAATTTTGATAATTATGTAGTGTTTTTATAATTGTTAGCTAAATATGGAAATTGACATTGGTACTAAAATTTTGGTATTTTTTATGGTGTTGAGAGTTTTAAGAAATGTTAATATTTAAATTACTCGAGTGTTATTTAAATCTTATATATAAAAATGAACAACGTTATTGATGTTCACCTTATAAGATGATTATGAAAGATTTTATAATTGATATGCCGGATGATAATTTGCAAACAAATCTAAATTTTAAAATGCTATCTCTACCAATCCACTACGATCCAGATTCTGATATTGATAAAATTTATGGTTTAGATATTTTGAAGAAATTTATGCTTTAAAGTTTTCCATATGAAATGGTGTAGTATGGGGTAGTGGTACCAATATAATTTTTTTCATTTAAAGCCTGGTTTTACCCCAGCAATTTTTCTTATATGTCTGGTTCTTCCCCAGTGTTTCTTTTCAATTCTATGGGTCTTATCCCCGTTTTTTTATTATTTTTCCTTATCCCCTCCCACCATTGTACTGTTATTATGGTTTATTCTAATGTTTTTCAATAGATGGGAAACAAGTTATTTTATTTCTGAATTATGCTTACATTTACTAATTGGGTAGTCAACTTCCCATATTATTGTGAATATTATTATTATAAAATTACCATTTTAAAATACATTTTCAGATATCTCAGTTTGTCGTAGTCTCTCACTACCTCTATGATTATTAACTCCCCTTTGCACATTATCTAAATTCGGGTATGCTGGATTCATAATTAACAACTACTAAATTAATAAATCAATATTATTTATGAAAAAATTCTTCTTATTATAGAAATACACAAATATTAATCAAACTTTAAGAACAACAAATTACAGTGGAGTGAGATAAGAATTCAATTATGAACGACGGAACACTAACTGAAACTGCGGAGAATAATGCATACAATCAAACTACGCATTTATAACTAATTTATGAAAATAACAGACCTGATATCTTTTTAAGGCAGGATTCTTTAATACTTGAAGGATCTAAACAGTGGCTTCAATCCTTGATATCTTCAGTTCCGTCCGAACCGAATTAATGAACCTTTTTCAATAATCTTCCTACAGCGAACAAACTTCACTAGTTAAACTAATCTCTCAGAATCACCTTCTTAATCAACCTCGTAGTTAACTCCTCTATCAAACCACGTAGTCATCCACTATCTCTTCATTTCATTTCTCCCTTTTATATCTTTTTCGAACTCGCTAAAGCCGAAACTATCTTGTTTGCATAAGTCACACTTTTAGCTCTCAGCGGGGATTGGTTAAAATAAATACAATCTTAAAAGAATTGAGAGAAGGTTAGTGAAACGCGTAAGCACCCGTCACAATCCCCTCCGAGAAAAAAAGCGTGACTTATTGAAGGTCTAAACGACCTGCAAGAACTCGCTGAATTTACCTAACATCTGAAAAACACTGAACCTGCACAAAATTTTAACTACTCTAGAATGCCTAAAAATACTGAACTTGTAGAAAGTTAACTCACGAACTTTATAATGCCTGAAAATACTGAACTTGTAGAAAATTTTAACTCACGAACTTTAGAATGCCTAAAAACACTTGATTTGCCGAAAATTTTAACTCTCTAAGTTAGAAACTTTAATTAAACTAGCACACAGAAATGACTACTCAAAAGGGGTACTCCACTCTAATTTATTGCTCTTGTACAAACTTACAATCCCTACAGTGCATCCCATTCGGGCGAAGATCAGGGGAAAACCTTTCCAGGAAAAAACCCTGATCATGCACTTTACTTAAGTGCTAATAAATATAAAATTTTACATTAATATCTTCTCACGACATCAAAGTTTTCATCGCATCACTATGTTCAGGGACTGCTGCCCTGAAAGGAAACCTTGTCAATTTTTTCTAAAACATGACATTAAATGCACAGAACTTTTATACAACTTCCTTATTGACATAAAATATGGCATACATTATATTATATATATATATAGTTTCATAACAAAATAACCTTTATCTGGTTTCATTTTCAAAAAATTCCCAATCAATCGCGCTGCGCTGTTAATGTTTTTTGTTAGTATTCCTAATTACGCCGCGCCCAGAAACCAGACACTACTTATACATCTTAATAATTACACACAAAAATATATACATTTTTTACATAGAATATATTACAACAAACAATACAAGTAATCTCACATATAAAGCCTCGTCTTTAATGTGTAGCAAAACAATTGCAATTCAACAAATGTTTTTCCACAATTTGGAAAAAAAAAAATTAAATACAAAAGTTTTTTCAACCGATATGAAAATACACATAACGCAGTGACTTTTGTAGCTTATTTTTACAAAAAAATTAGACTAGCCCACATGGAAAATACTCCGAACTGTCTGTCAGAGGAAAAATAAACAAATTAGAATTATACAATCTGGCTAGTCTTTAGATCCAATCTGCATAGGCTTTGTCTCCAACCATGGCCTCTGTGCTGGATGACCTTGTCCTAGGGTTGTCCACTCTGCGCTCCAACCTTCTGGGTCTCCTCTTCCATCGAGTCCGTTGAAGTTGGTATGCTCCTGCTGAGGCGTTGTTTTCTTTTGTGAGAACTGGAACTTGGCTGTTGTCCACTCGACGTCGGCTCCGAAGATTGTATGGACAGCTCCTTTCCTGATGAGGTCTGTTGTACTTGAATCTGTGGGATGGTCCTGGAACTGCTCTTTCAGAACTATTTTCTTCCACCTTTCTATACCGCTTTCTGGAGGAACGAGAGGACATTGACGAGGAAATCTTTCTTTTCTCGCGATCTATCTGGGCCTCTGGTCTCTTCTTTTGTACGTTTTCATTCCAAGATTCTGGCCTTCCTCTTTTCTCTCTTTCAGTGTAGAAAGGTCTCCTTTTCCTGAAATTGCATACCCCCCCCCCCGAAGAAACAGCAGATTCCGTCCGTCCACGTTTTTTTCTCACCTCCACTCCATCGCGTCTATTCGCAACTATATCTCTACTACCATTTACATTTCCTGATTTCGATCCTTTACGACAGCCCCCATCACTCTCCGATTGCACCAATGTCGAATGCGCATCATCCGACCTGACTGCTGTCACTGCACCATGATCACTACTAATGTCACTTTCCGACTCGGCAACACTGTCTTCTCTTTGATGGTAAATTCTCACCTGGTCCCCATTAACCGTTATTCTTTTACCAAATTTTAATATTACTAAATTATTATTATTTTTTACACGCAGAACTTTATATGGGCCCTCAAACTTTGGCATAAATTTACCTACTATTTTTTTTCTTGTCGAACTTAACGGGTGAGTCTCAACTAATACTAGATCATCAACTTTTACATTATTTTCACGCCTCTTTTTATTATAATATTTCGCCCACTTCTCTTGCTGGCGCTTTGTATGAATTCTAGCCTTCTCAAACAACCTTTCTATGTTCCCACAAACTAAATCTGATCCATCAGTTACCATAACTAAATTCTGAAAAGGGGTGATTAAATTTCGACCTAAAAATAATTCCGCTGGTGTTTTACCCGTTGTCTCATGTACTGCTGTCCTAATAGCATAACCGAACTCTTGCAGAAATTGATCCCAGTTAGTGTGATTATCCGCGACAAAACTCGAAATCATTTTTAAAAGAGTGCGATTAACTCTTTCTGTTTGATTAGCTTGTGGACGATATACCACAGTTTTAACGTGTTTTATGTTCAAACTGCGACATACTTGCTCAAAAACTTCGGATATCATATGGGGGCCGTTGTCGGTGACTAATTTTACAGGAGCTCCATAACGCGCAATATAATTCTCAAAAAATGCATTGGCAATTGCTTTAGCCGAAGCTTTCCTTAAGGGAACTATTTCAACCCATTTAGAAAAATTATCTGTAATTACTAAAATAAGTCTATAGCGTTCTGGACTAGTTGCAGGGTATGGGCCTAACAAATCTAAAGATACGATTTCATTCGGAAAATTCGTCACTATCGGAATTAATTGACCAGCTGGTAATCCGTTTTTATAATTGACTTTTTGGCATTGGTCGCAGGTTGCTACATATTTATAAATGTATTTCCTCATGTACGGGAAATAAAACGCGTCTTTTAATTTTAAGTAGGTTTTCTTTTTGCCTAAATGGCCTGCCATCGGCGAGTCATGGAATTCTCGCATAACATCTTTACGTAATGTTTTAGGTATAAATACCCTTAATTCACCTAGTGTGGTTGTATATTTTGCATAATATAGCAATCCATCAACGATTTTAAAGTCATGGGACCAATTTCTACAGATTGATTCATTAATGGAACTATCGTCTGGATTTTCCAAAAACTTCATGATGTGACCTAGCTCCGGGTCATTTCTCTGTTCCTCTCTCAACTGTTCTCTAGACGATAATACTACCGATCTAATCACCGCACAAGACACCTTTGGTTCCTCATTACTTTCTAACGGGTTTCTAGACAACATAACAGCCACTAAATTTTGCGTACCTGGGCGATGTTCCCATTCTACATTAAAATTTGCCAACTTAAGCGTCCACCTTATCATTCTAGACGACAAATTCTTTCCATTCATTAATTTGGTAAGTGCAGCATGGTCTGTTATCACTTTAACCGTTAAGGGTCCAAAATACGTGCGATATTTATTTAATGCCCATATGACAGCTAAACATTCACGTTCCGTCACACTATAATTCCTTTCTGCTCGGTTTAAAGTTCTCGAGGCAAACGCCATAGGCCTATTGTTCTGTGTCAATACTGCTCCTACCCCGACTGAGCTCGCATCCGTATAGAGTTCAAAAGGTTGGGAAAAATCTGGTAATTGTAACACTGGAGCTTCTGTCAGTGCTTTCTTAATACGATCAAAGGCTTCCTGCGCTGATTCCGACCAACGGAACTTAGAGTTTTTTCGTTTTAAATTATATAAGGGCTCACACATGTCTGCGTAGTTTTTAATAAACTTTTGATACCAACCCGTCATTCCTAAAAAGTTTGCTATTTGTTTTGCAGTTTTTGGAGGTTTCATTTCAATAATTGCTTTTACCTTCTCCTCATCTGTTTTAACTCCTTCTTTATTAATAACTAAACCCAAATAACGTAATTGTTCCCTCGCGAAATGACATTTCTCGCGATTCAACGTTAAACCAGCCTCCTGCAACAATCTGAATACTTCCCGTAAGTGTTCTACATGGCTTTCAAAAGATGGAGACGAAATAATCACGTCATCTATATAACAGTGGGCAAAACGCCCGAGGACTGGCTTGAGGATCATCTCTATGGCCCTTTGAAAATTTGGAGCTGCCCCCGAAAGGCCAAACGGCATGCGAGTAAATGCAAAAGTACCATTTTTTGTAACAAACGCCGTCTTATGAACATCTTTGGGGTCTACTGCCATCTGAAAGTATCCGCTGCGTAAATCAAGCGATAACATAATTTCGGTGTGTGGAATATTAGTGATCAAATCATCAATTATTGGTAGCGGATATCGCGGATATCTCGTGATCGCATTTAATTTCCTATAATCTATTGCAAACCTATAAGCTTCTGGGTCATCTAACGGCAACCCGTTTTTCTTCCGACATAAAACAACTGGAGACGCGTAAGGCGATGTTGTTGGAACTATTGTTCCATCATTTAACATCTTCTGAACATGGTAGTCGATGATACCCTGTTTGACCCTGTCATAGCGATAAGGTCTCGAAAAAACAGGAGGACTATCACCCGTGTCAATTTCATGACAAAACACATGTGTCAGACCAGGCTAAAGTGAAAACAACCCATGAAATTCCTTAAACAAAATCTGTAATTCCTGTTTTTGTTTTGAACTTAACTTAGTGTTAGATAAATCTATCTGAACCGGTTCGTCCGAAATTGCCACTTTTTCCATTTGCGAATCCGGAATGATTAACGATTTTGACAGAAAGTCCAAACTAATCTTTGCATGTGACATAAAATCAATACCTAGGATGCATGGATATTGCATCTCAGCAATCACACGAAATTTCCACAACTTCGAAAATTCTCTTATTTTAATTCTTAACTCAACTGTGCCTAAATTTCTGCATTGTGACCCTTGAGCTGTAACTACTTCAGCTAACGACTTTTTAAAAGGACAGAAAGAAAAATATGACCGTTACGTTTTTTCTGAAATAAATGACTTTTCCGCACCTGTATCCCAGAGCGCTTTTAGAAATGTATCATGCGAAAGAATCGGCACATACGGAAGTTCAACTGGTGATAATCGTAATGAATTAATTCTAATTCTAATAGGAGGATTTGACTTAACTAGCGATCGTTTACCTCCCGCAACACGATCGCTTAGAAGTTTAAATTGGCATTTCTTTGCCTTTCGCTGTTGCAATCAACACGCCTCCAATTATGCTTTGCTGAATCATCATTAGGACCCTTCCTAACCACCATCCTACGGTTCTGATACCGGTCTGTTTGTTCTCTGATTTGGCTGATTGTAGCGATTTCCTCCCTCGAATCCTTGATTTTGATAATTACGACGAGAAAAATTATTCGCACCCCTGCCTAGTCCTCTTTGATCATTTTGACTATTTCCGACCCCAGTATCTCTCCAATTTCTATTATTCCTTCTTTCCTCAGGATTCCTACTCACATCCCAACTTCGACTATCAAAATTATTACTCGAACCCTGGTTTTCCCTGGAGCTATGGCGTTCCTCATACCGGTCTACCAACTCTATCAATTGAGCTTTCGTTGTGGGGTTTCGAACTTCTAAATAATCCATTATTTGGGGTTCTAGTCGCATTACTATGTGATAGATCAATTTTATCTCATCATAATTCAAATCCAAAGTTTTATGTATTTTTAACAACTGAAAAATAAAGTCTGACGGGGCTTGACCTCTCCGTTGTTTTGATGAAAAAAACTGAGCTTCTAGCTCTGATTTTATTCCGTATTACTGGAAAACTATCTGACAATTTCTTTTTAAGCGTTGCAAATGCAGTCGCTTCTTCATTTACACACTCGAAGCCTATCACTTCAAACCAGTCTAACGCTCTCCCAATTAAATGACCTTTTAAATACGCACATGATAGATTCGCCGGTATTTATAGTAGGCTATATTGTCATCGATATTGGAAATAAACTCAGACACATTTTCTTTACCCGAAAAAAATAATTCCGACAAAACTCTAAATCCTGCACCTGCTCTTAATTCCGGTATTTCGTTTGGGCGCCAGTGTCGTAGTCTCTCACTACCTCTATGATTATTAACTCCCCTTTGCACATTATCTAAATTCGGGTATGTTGGATTCATAATTAACAACTACTAAATTAATAAATCAATATTATTTATTAAAAATTCTTCTTATTATAGAAATACACAAATATTAATCAAACTTTAAGAACAACAAATTACAGTGGAGTGAGATAAGAATTTAATTATGAACGACGGAACACTAACTGAAACTACGGAGAATAACGCATACAATCAAACTACGCATTTATAACTAATTTATGCAAATAACAGACCTGATATCTTTTTAAGGCAGGATTCTTTAATACTTGAAGGATCTAAACAGCGGCTTCAATCCTTGATATCTTCAGTTCCGTCCGAACCTGAATTAATGAACTTTTTCAATAATCTTCCTACAGCGAACAAACTTCACTAGTTAAACTAATCTCTCAGAATCACCTTCTTAATCAACCTCGTAGTTAACTCCTCTATCAAACCACGTAGTCATCCTCTATCTCTTTCATTTCATTTCTCCCTTTTATATCTTTTCGAACTCGCTAAACCCGAAACTATCTTGTTTGCATAAGTCACACTTTTAGCTCTCAGCGGGATTGGTTAAAATAAATACAATCTTTAAAAGAATTGAGAGAAGGTTAGTGAAACG
>BMAO01019445.1:40986-89737 GCA_019973975.1 Trichonephila clavata
AAAAGTTCTAGTTGCATTATTGTAAAATACAACATGTGAAAAACGCGCTAAAATTACTTGGCCATGCCAATGATTGATATCTTGTTTAGTTAATCTGCCCAAGTCCTCCGTGCCATCTCAACACACCCTAATTTTCTCAGGGTCTCTTACTGCCCCCCTGGAAGTCTCAAACGCCCACAAGGGAGCGTTATCGCCCACGTTGAGAACCTATGGTTTGGATAGACAAATCAATCATGCGACTTTGATAATGGATAACAATGCCAATACTTGCCATTCTCTGCTCACCCCTCGTATCGTACATGCTGGTTAATCTTATCAATTCACATAGAATACCAATTAAAAAAGAATAAAATCTTCTAAATTTTGATAGAATTACATTTTTTTTGTTCATATAAGAATTATATTTTTAGTGCAAATAAAATATACATAAAATAATATTATTTATTCGTAATTGAACCGTTATTTTTGGCGGAACGAAAACCTGAAGTGAACCGATATATTTTTTTAGTTGAACCGAAACGAAAAAAATTACAGTTCGAAGACTTGCTTTAAACAGTAATCCCTCAAAGTGTAAATTATAACCCAAAGAGAACATTTTTGTAAATTTTATTCTTATAACTTTGAAATTTTGCACACATTAATTCTATACAAATAAATATTTTAATGGTAGGGGGGTTTTTTTTGTCAAAGAAGTTATTCAAAAAAATTTACAGGTTAAAATGTATTTGAATTTTCCTCGTTTGAAAGTTTTTCCCATATTACTTCACGTATGATTTTGTTTAGAAAAACTACACAATCTTTTTAAAAAATGCTGACATTAAAATAATTATAATGATACAATAAGTGCACATAAGCTAATTAGTGAATGTACGACGAGTCAATTTTTTAAAAAATGTTCGTAAACTTTATCCTTTTGTAACATTATGTAAATATGGAAAATGCTGTGTGAAGTGACCCCTTTAAATTTACGGTTGCAATAGTTGAATATTTGATCACATATAGTTAACACACACGTAAAAAACTATTATCATTGTGACAAAATTAATTATATTCATTTTGTTGTAATCATATTATGTGAACATGTATCGGAGATAATTGTGAAGTACATTTGTAATAACTATAACATGATACTGAAATTTCTTAAAAAAATTACACACATTTAAAATATGTATCATAATTATTTTTTAAAATTTAGAATAAATCATGTAATGACAACTAAACTAAAAAAAAATCGCATACTCTGTTGTATACATAAACCAAAAGATACAACAAAAATAGCATTTATACTACGCGTACTCTTTGGCAGCCTCTTTTGTTAAAATATCTTTTGGCGAATTAATTTTATATTTTCTTACAAATCATATTTTAAATGATGTTTCCTCAACTGCTTAACTTGTGTGTAAAATAGAATTCATAAAAAAGAATAGTTTTACTGTTCAAATTTTATTGGTTTCTAATGGGATTACAAAAAAAAAGCATTCTGCATCTAGTTGCAGTAATGTATATACACTCACTTCCAAAAGTTAAGCACGAAGATGTAAAATGCAAAAAAAATCAACAAATACTGCTTTGATTGACACAAAATTTGGCAGTAAAGAAGCATATATATTTATACATAAAACAAAATCAATAATTATATACAGAAATGAAAAAAATATTAAATTTTTGTAAGTTATCAGATAATGTCATACTGGAGACTTAAACAGAATTATGTATAAAGTGAAAATAAACAGCATAAAATGAAAAAAGGACATTAATAGGGTATGTGATCCCCCCTCATCTGTATGCAAAGTTTACACCTTCTGACCATGCTTTCAATTAGGTGGTCAACCACCGCAGAATTAAGCAATAGCCATTTTTCTTGTAGAACAGTTTCCAGCTCAATAAGAGTGGCTGGAGGTGGTAAACGTGAAGATAAAGCACGACCGAGAGCATCCCAAAGATTTTCAATGGGATTAAGGTCGGGCGAATATGCTGGCCATGCCATACTCGCAATCTCCAGGTAGTCATCGACGATGTCAGCTCTATGAGGATGTGCGTTATCGTCCATTTAAACAAAAGTAGGGCCAACTGCTGCAGCGTACAATCTCACAATGGATTCTAGGACTTCATCTCGATACCGGACAGCCGTCACAGAACCCCATTCAAAGATGTGCTGGTCGATGCGGTATCCTAATGAAATCCCTGCCCACACCATAATGCTTCCGCCTCGGAATGCGTGATGTTCGTTGATGTTTTGGGAATGATTGCGTGTTCCTTGTTTACGCCATATCCTTATACGCTTGTTATCTGGCTCTAGAGAAAATCTTGACTAATCAGTAAACATGACATTGCCCCAGTCAGACACAGTCCAATTGCCCTATTCCCGGCACCACTTTAATCGTGCCCCTCTTGATTGGACGGATAGAGGAACACAAACTCGAGGTACCAGCATTCATTAGATTCATATGTAATCTTCGGCGTACAGTAGCTGCAGATATAGCCTTACCAATGGACGCTGTAACCATAGATGTCACACGTGTGGAGGTACCTCTGCGATTCCGCTTGGCTACAATAGCAATATATCGATCTCCCGCAGGGGTTGTAACCGTTGGGCGACCGCCTACGGGCCTTCGGACAACTGTCTGTGTGGTTTGGAATTGTTTCCATAAACATGAAATTACAGAATGATGAACTCCGAAGAAAAGAGCAACATCTGTGATCGACTGTCCTGCTTCAATGCGCCCCACTGCACGCCAGCGCTCAGAATCTTCCATTCGTTTTCTGGAAGTCATAGAAACACGTATGTCTTGAAAACAAATTGTAAGAAAGTTTTAAACACCTTCTATCAGCACTTACAATCAACTTTTGAAACCCTTCATAAAGCTGGCTTCTTATAAGACTGCCCTTTTTGCATATTTCTTGACATGAAAGCACCTAACATATTTGCATACTTCCATCTACCTCTGCAGCGAATTGCATCCTCTTCAATTCTGATTGGCTTCCGGAAATTAGCATTTTCCTCTCCGGGCTTAACTTTTGGAAGTGAGTGTAGAATAAAAGAATGTGTTTGTAGAAGTTTACATTAGGAATTTATATTTGTAAAGGAATTAATGAAGTATTTAGAGAATGCCATTTTTGGGGGATTCCTTTCTCACGACATTATATTACAGCATTTTGTGCTTTTGTTTTCGTACTCTTTCCTCCTCTCTTTGTAAAGATATTCAAGTTTATTTTTAACCAAAAGTGAAAATATAAGATTTCATATTTTTTATACCTATTTACTGCATCAATTTGTAAAAAATATCCATTTTGGAGTTATAAATAATTGCAACTGCAGATAATAATTCCAAATATCACCTATTGTATTTCTGTTTTGAATTTCCTCCCGTAGAGTCGCTTTTCAAGGTCATTAAAAAAACAATGGCTTTTCGTTAGATTTCCCGTGATATTCATCTCCAAATACTTATTTTATTTTGACAAGTGGGTGCAACCAGGATTAGACAGGCAGGTGACCTTTAACAAAACGAGTTTGCCAAATTCCTTAGTTAAAATAAAGTCTGCTTAGGCGTGTATTCTACAAACAATGAGACTTTAACTTATTTTGTCATTTTTATTCATTTGCTTTCCTTAGCCTGTCCATGATCTTGAAAGTATGAGTTTCATTGAGCGTTTCCTTTTCCTTCTGTTGCATTTATTATCGTTTGTTCCCTTTCTAAGAACAACTTTTTAGAATATTTTTAACGGTGACCAGCTGTAAAACATAGAAATGAAGAAACAAAATACTAGAAAACCCTGAATCTGAAAAAGAAATGTTTTAGATTTCTTAATTACAATATACTTTATTAATTATCCATCTAAATCCTTTATAATTTTTAGTGCATGAGTATTCTTTATCAGATAACCTAATTAAGCATAGAGGAAAAAAACGTTTTATTTTTTAGATAAAGGGATTCGGAAATGTAATTTTTGTGTAAAACATAAAAATAATCTAAAAGTATAAAGTGGAACATTTTTTTAAAATAACAGCATAAGATGACATTTTTTTAGTATTTAATGTATAATAATTTTTATAAGTCACTAATCCATATAATTTTATTATGTATGAATGTACTTAAATAATTTAAACTTAAAATAGAAAAACATTTTTTTTAAAAAAATGGGAAGAGACAGAACATTTGCACGAAATTAACAATTGAATATGTTGAGCTAAATATGTATCAACCAAAAGAAGGATTGAATAATGATAAACCAGGAAACTTTCAGCTTTAAACATATTCAAAATACTTTTTCTTACCAGCAGAATTTAAAATTAACAGGAATTTGGGAAAAATAATGAAACACAAGAAGTATTTGCGACAGATGTCTGGATGTAGTATATTTATGTTAAAATGATTAAAAATAAAATAAAAAAGACTTGAAGAAACAATGTTTGTTTTAAAAAAGTTTTAGCACTCAATAATAATAAAAAAGTCAAAAAGCATTCATCTGAAACTAAAAACAATGATATTTCCAACAAAAAAAACAAAAAAAAAATACCTTTCCTTAAAAAATTTAATTTTGCTAGCTGGATCATGAAAAAGATTGGGTCCAGCTTAAGGGCTTTGTTTGAATAATATTTAACTTTAAGAAAGATATTTATATACATATGCCTTATTTGGCTTTAGAAATAGGTTTTTCAAGTTGTTCTTAGTTCAATATTTACAACTATAATAGAAAAACTAGTATGTTTCCCAGTTGAATTGGATTTGCTCGTAATTATTGAACCCCAACTCTCCAAAATGAGAAAAATAATTATGATTTATATTTCATTTATTTGCAGGAGCATACATTTTAAAAATTATCCTCAATCCACATTTTTTCGATGCTTAATCGTCTTTTCTATTCCGTAAATAGTTTGTGAAAATTGCCTATTTTAAATTTGAAACATAAAAATTTAAATTCCCTCTTTCCACACACATATTTCAGAGTATTGAATGAATCGGCACAACTTTCATAATTTATACTTTTAATCCTTAATGAGGTCATATTCATATACCTAAAATTTCTAATATAATAATTATAATAATGACGAGTGTCAATTATAATTATTATATTAAGGCGAGGGGCCTCTCTCTAATATAACTACTTTACTACACTTTAATAATCTCCTGAACAATAAACACTTTTTTTGGGGTGGGGATTATTTTAAAGATTTATCTGGGGGAAAAAACTGTAATTCGACTACAAATAAAAAACGAATAAATACAATAAATCTTTCTGAAAATATATCGTGACGTCATAAAAGAGAAGGACGAAAAGCCGAAAATAGTGTAGTTAAAAATTTCTAAAAGCTTACTAATTCATAACGCTTTAGCTTCATTTTTTAAAAAAAAAGGGTAAAATGTTATATTGTGTGATCATATAAGTACCGTATTGTTTGGATAAAAAAATTCTTTGTAGGGGGGTAGAACGCGATTAAAAAAAAATTGGCAGTTATAGAGACTGCCCATAGAAGTGAAAACTTAGAACCTTTAGTATTAAAATTTGAAATTTCATAGTGTTTGAACTAAAATTATCAACATCAATCTGGTTTTCACATCTATTGACACTCCGAGCAACAACTAAATGCCTGCTTATATGTTTTTTTATTATTCAAATATATTACGAACTGTACAAGATCATGACAAAATATAAATACAATCAATTCAAATAACAATTAATATACAATCATATATTATTTATGGATAGTATTTGTATTTACTTAAATTTCAATGTACTTATTTTTAACATTATTTTAATTGTTTACATCATTGTCATCATTAATTTCAACAATACTTAGACTTTTTGTACTTTCAATTATTTCATTTTGTTCTAAAAAAGATGCAATAGGCTTATGGTAAGAAAGGAAAATGTTTGATTCAAATTTATGTTAAGTATCGCATAAAAACCACATCCATCATCGTTTTATATTTTGTAGTACTGAGTTTTCGATCATTGGGCATATTCAAATTGTTTCATTTAGAAAATCAATTAGTGGTAGATTTTTATCATCTGTAAAGTTAATATTGAAGTCTCCACTTAAAATCATCGGTACATTATCATATTTTTCGCCAGATCTTTTTTCGAGTATTTCAGAACCTTCTTTTGTATAAATCATCCAATTTTTGAATAATAATTGTTGTATCTGTCTCATAGATTTTCCAGGCAAAATATAAACGGCTACCATTAATATGTATTGCCCATTCTCGGAATCGCAACAAACAATACACAGTATATACGCATTGAAAACTTTTCACTAAATACATTGAATTTCACTTATAAGATATACACAGCACTATACGTCAGCTGTATAGCTACAGATATACTGCTATAAGCATTTCGATGACGCGAACGCACGAGATTTCACCCATCCAGAAAATGTCTAAGGCGAACAGCACACTGTGCGCACGCCAGTCAGAGCATGTCGGTGACGTGAACGCATAAGATTTTCCCCTACCAAAAAGTGCCCAACGCCGCTAAAGAAGTTTTCACTTCAAAAATTTGGAAATCGACACTTTTCACACTGCACTATTAGATTATTAGCTAACACTCCCGCTCGATATAAAGTTAGACTTTTAAAAAAAAGACTTTAATATTACAAATGGTGCAAGAATTTCTTTTTTTTTTCTCGATATTTCGCTCAAAAGATAGGTTGTAAACTACACCAAATCTATGCAAAAAATTCCCTATGACATTTAAAATATATATATATATTTAATTTTATAACATAAATGAGATATAATTAAGTGTGAAATATAACTTTAATATAGCATAAAGGCTATATTAAAAGCTTGTTAATTTTGATAAGTTTCAGAATTTCTCAATAAATTCGACTTCATTTGAAACTTTTATAATTTATTTTGTTTTATTTATTGTAAAACAAAGATTAAGAAAATAATGTGTGAAAGATCTTTATTTGTAAGAAAACATTGCAATTAAGTTATGCTTTTAAGGAATCCGACTGTTTTTACAACATCTTTTCTTTAAAAAATAGATATGGGGATTTTGTTGTTGTTTTTAAATTTGTTAAAATGATTAAGAAAAATATACTAAAATTAAGATGAGAAAAAGAGATTATTATTACTTACCGTAATTTCGCGCGTATAGTCCACGGACTATCTGTGTTTAAAATGCGAATTTTTGAAGCTGCGGACTATCCACCAGTGCGGATAATACGCTGGTTGTTCACGATTAAAATCGTCGAAATTTTAAAAAAACGCTGTCGTTAACTGCCGATGATCAAATATAAAAAAAGCGCGAGATTCCAAGAAAACATTCGTATGTATCGATAATAAACCATAGAGCATAGTGCAGAACGAATGAGTAGTATCAATAACAACAACTGGTCAAGAAAAGACCAATTTCACAGTGATGCTCGCCTGCTGTGCTGACGGCACAAAGTTGAAGCCGCTCTTAATCTTTAAGAGAAAAACAATTCCCAAGGAAAATTTTCCTCGAAGCGTCGTAATACGGTGCAATGAAAAGGGTTGGAGCAACGAGGACATTATGCTCCATTGGTTTCAAGAAGTTTGGAAGAAGAGAGAAGGTGCCTTTTTCAATTCCAAAGGAGTACTAATTATGGATTCCATGAGGACACACATAAAAGACAGTGTAAAGGCGGAAGCTAAAAAAAAACATTGGTGCTGAACTTAGCGTTATTCCAGGAGGTTTAACAAAAATCCTGCAACCTCTGGATATTAGCGTGAACAGAAGTTTCAAGTCCTACGTACGTGCTTGCTGGGAGAACTGGATGCCGGAAGGTTTACATACTTGTACAAAAGGAGGAAATATGAGACGAGCTTCATACACTGAAGTTGCCGAATGTGTCGATAAATCCTGGAAAAGTGTTAAAGTGTCCACCATCTGATATAAACGGGATTGTTAGTGAAAGCGAGGAAATCACTGACAGTGAAGATAGTGATGCTGAAAATGAACTTTCGGACACTCTTCCCGAAAATATATTAGAACTGTTTAATTCTGATACCGATGAATCGGACTTTGAAGGTTTTCGTTAATGTAGTAGAATGTGTGATTAATTAATATATGATTAATTAGTAAGCACTGTTTTTTATTTGTATTTAGCGTTTTATTTCTGAAGGTATATTAGTAAGGAAGTACTTTTTTTCTATTTATACTTTGTTCTTTGTTTCTAAAATACATTAATATTGCCGTATTAAAATAACGTAATTTCGGACGTATAGTCCGCGGACTATCTGACGATTTTTGAAATTTTTTTTATATAAAATCGTGTCTGCGGACTATACGTGCGAAATTACGGTAAATGAGAAAAAATGGGTAAAAATTGACAAAAAATAACATAAACGCGGCCCATTCTGAACCAAAAGTTTATAAACAAATTTTCAATTTTTCTCTTCTGATGTGTTGCTATGTTATTCATTTTTGAAATGACCTTCAGGATAAGAGATATTTTAATTTTTACAAAAACTAGAGCACTTTATCTTAGTTATTATATGAAATTGCTTAAAAAACAGTGATTATATTCACATAAGGTTTGTAAATTTTGTGATAAATCTGAAGGTTAAAACACTTCTACTATTATACAGAACATACACAAAAAATTTAAGTTTATTATTTTCAAAACTTTTTGAGCAATCGCTGTCCCCGTTTGAGCATTTTTTTTAAAAAAAACACACATTTCGAGTAAAACGCGTTTTAAAGTATGACAAATCGTGATTAAAGTATGGGTATCTGCTTTTACTAAAACACTTGTATTTTTCGTTCTAGTGAACGGAAAATAATAAACTTGGTATTTTCATAAAGCTAATAAAATAGTCTATAAAATAAATTTAAAAAAATATTTGTCAATTTTTGGCAAAATTCACAGTTGTAGGGTAGTCGGATACCTTAAGAGACAATGACATACCAGGAGGTTATTCAGAGATATTAGGTCTAAAGTTCGTGACCATAACCACTAGGCTCATGTGGCCACAAACGGTAGTTGCGTTCTACGCTCTAAGAAAACATATGTATATACGATGAAATTTACTATGAAAAATTGCAAAAAGAATGAGGGAATTCATTTGAATAATTTTTTAGATGTATGTATTACCAGTGGCGCACACAAGGGGGGTGTCCAGACACCCCCCAAAGCCCTTGAGTTTTTTTCGATTGATGATAATCCTATATATATATATAACGTAAAATTTAATCAAGCACTTGTAATTAACAATTTATTTTATTAATTAATGCTAATTATTAATTCAGTAATTTATTTTTTTACTGTTTTTTTTTTGTTAACAAAACCAGAAGAATCAATTGTGGTGTTGTCTTGAGGTATGGTACGAGTTGGGGTCTTTCGACCATGAACTCCCCCCTTGAAAAAATTTTGTGTGCGCCACTGTGTATTACACTTACACGTATTTAAAATCTGTATTTTAGACATTATAAGTTTTAATCATTTAATTTAACGCATTTATATCTATTGAAAATTAATATTAAATTCATGCATGTTTCAATTAATAAAATAAATAAAATCAGAAACGCATATATGTTTTATCAAAGAAGAAATAAAGACTAATTCAAAAGTACTGGAAATTTTTAAAAAGTTCCATGCTAGAGTAGTTTAAGCCCCAAATTGTTTCCGGTATAGTGCTTAGTGAAGCTGACTGCGGTGCCGTAGGGACTGGGTTCGAATCCCGGAGAAGGCATGGATGTTTGTGTTGTAATCCTTTCTTCTGTCTGTGTTGTATGCCCCCGTGTTATACATTGCGTGGTGCACGGGGTTTATAAATGTTAAACAAAAAAAAATTCTTTCTTAAATTCCTGATTGCATATACATTGTTGTAGTACATCAATGAAATGGTAAAAACTTAGTATTAGCTTTACTCTAATTCGATACGAAATACAAAATAAATTTACTTCTGTTATAACATTTTAAAATTAAGTGCATTATTGGTAAAAGCAGAACCCATTTGAAAAAAATTCAGGTACATTTTATTGGTAGCCTATTAAAAAGCTCTTTAGCGGCGAATACCATTTAATATTCGTCGCTACTTATATTGATAATGAGAGTGTTTATTAACGGCACTATTAATCAAAATCGTTGTCCTCTTACCCAAAACTGAATGCATCCAAAGTAAATGAGTAATTCCTTCAAAGAACAACATGAAATTTAATCTTCAAAATCAACCAGCAGGAGATCCCATTCGTTTTGAAACAATTTTGAAAAGCAGCTACAAACAGCCAGTATCAAGTACACATCTAATTTAATTATTTAAATTGAGGGATACGGCTTAGCAACGAATACGAACAAGCCGAATTTGACTACGAACGAGAAACAAAATGACGTCCCTGAAGGAAATATTATTCCGAAAGATAATTGAATTAAGCAATCTTGTCGTGATACGATCGGGTCAGTTTTATGTTTCACTTTATGACGGTCTTAAGGAAGTACGGTAATTTGTAAGATATTCAGCGTTTTCCTAAAAACGTTTTTCCACTAGGAATAATACCACTCGAGATATTGAAAGGAAAAAAAGAAAAAAATTCTTGCAAAATTATTCATTTAAGTCTACCAGAAAGTTTTGTATCCAGTCACTGTAAATTCCTATTACAATCCACCTCTTGGCGAAGTTTTTGTAGTTGTGGTAGCCTATATATATATAGGAGAGGAGGATGCCATCAAGTGTCGTCCTCGTCACTTAACCATGGATCAAAATTACGAGGTTCGTCACCAAAAGCCCTCGTGTACTGAATAGTACGACGTTCACTCACTTGGCGAAGTTTTCTTTTCTTTTCAAACCACGCCAAAGTAGTACCAATGTGTGCTTTTCAAAGTCGAGACCGGGTAAACTGAGAGAAACATGACATTATTTATGTCTGAAGAAATAAAAATAAAAATTTTTTTAACTTCCAAGAACCGATTTATGTAAAATTTAGCTTCTAAAAATAGGAAGTCAATGACATTCTGATGTGAATAAATGGGTGTCAGGGCAGAATCACTCACTACTTGGCGCGATTTTAAAAAATCGCCAACTTGACGCGCTCTTGTGTGTTTTCCCTTCTAGAGTGAGTGAGGGAACATTAACGTCGCACTGTTCAGCTACACGAGGGCTTTTGGCGAAGGACCTCGTAATTTTGAGCCATAGTCAAGTGACGAGAACGACACCTGAGCTGGCACCCCTCTCCTAACTACCACACCAACGGGAGGACATTTGAGCTCTCGACAGATTTAACGTGCATCGCTCACCTACACGGCGGGTCTTCAGTGGTCCTGGGCTCGAACTCATGACATGACAGCCGCATGACCACTAGGCTACCGTGGCCACGCAACCCCTCCAAAGGACGAATTGAAAAAACGCGAAGCTCAATCTGGCAAAAAAGTGAATTAAACACAAAAAAACGTTTCAAAAACTGTTAAAATTGAAAATCGAGCAAATTAAAGTACTTTTTTAAACTTGAGAAAAATTAATGTAAATTATTTAAAACTGAAAAATCAAAATACACTATTTTACAAGCTTTTATTTAACTTACACTGTATGTATGTATGTAATTTGTTCGGGTGGAATCTTGCAACTCAATTTTGAAGCTGATATCTTCACCACATTGAGCTGAAATTTTGTATACACGTTTTTGGATGACAATGCATGTTTTGACCATTTATATTCCGATATTGCAATTAATTAAAAAGATATTAATTAAAAACGTTAAACTAGTTTACGCCTATACTATCTCTCCTTCACGGCTAGGAAATCGGCTCGGTTATCACAACTGGCGAGCTTATCCATCTCGGGAAAAGTACAAAAAATAAATGGCTCCAACCAGTGGATAATTCTGCACTTAAACCGAAATTTTTAAAACTTATGGAACAATCGCATGAAAAATTTAACTTCTAAAAAAACGAAATTTAGAACAATCGTAAAAAGAAACTAATGTTCGCCAAAGAGAGAAATTGAAATTTTTAAGACTTCACACAAGAACAAATCCCAGTAAAATTTAGATTCTTAAAAAAGATATTAAAACATTCTGAAGAGAATAAATCATGCAAACCTCTCGATAAAACATATACCAGTCAAGCGCTGTATTTATATTAATACGCAACTTCGCTTAAAATTTATTCATAACCCTTCCACACCAATATGGAGTAAGAATTAAAATTTCTCACAAACTTAAATGACTTTTGATGAATCATTATTTTTTTTTCTGCGCTCTCACACACATCGTGTGTATTCTCTCCTTTCGAACGGAATATCCATTCATATCCATCAATTGTATTTTTAATTTCTCGTAATACATACTGTTCCTCAAACATCAAACCTTCTAGCACCAGAGGCGGCAAGAAGTTTGAGGCCCTTGGTCTCAAAAGTCAAAAAATTAAAATAGTGAAAAGATTCGCTGACTTTAAAATCTCAAAATAAATTTTATTTGCTAAAAATAAAACTCAATGGCTAAAGAAAAATCTTAATTGTATTTTTAAAAAATTTAAAACTTTACTAAAGAGCTTACAATATATAGCTGTGTGTACAACTTTATTTCTTTTAAGCAAATTTACCAAATATTACTGTATTTATTTTGTGCAAAACATCTTGTTCTGTATAAAATATGACCATGTTGTTCAATTTCTCTTCTTTCCAATAGTACACCTTGTACACCTTGAATAATTTTTAACACGCTTTGAAACTAAAATTTCCTCTCACCTGTTACATTCGATAACGGTATTGTTAAAAAGATTTTCAAAAGTATCTCTACATTAGGATTTCTTTTGCAAATCGATACAATACTAATGCAGTCTTCCTTGTATCTTTGATTTCTTTTAAAAAACATTGATCAAATTCATATCGTCAAAATTAAGAAATTCTATATCATCTTTGTAAGTCTCTTTTTTTATTAATTTCAGATCATAATCTGTCGTCAAAAAAATACAATAAAGAGTAGTAGTGTTCTATTACAGTTTCAAAATCTCAACTTTTTTGGAATAGTTCTGCTCGTCCTATTGTGTACGACATAAAATGAATTTTCCATTCTTTCAAACATTTATAACCCAAATTCTTCACTTTCACCGAAAATAACTTTTCTCCTTTGCCTGCCTGCGAGCTTATCCAGCTTCCTCTTCAAAGGAGAAAAAACAAAAGCCTTGATAAATCAGTTGCTCTATGTTCCATTTTTATAAGCTTTTATTTAACTTACAATGTATGTAATTTGTTCGGGGGGAATCTTGCAACTCAATTTTGAAGCTGATACCTTAAACCGATTGAGCTGAAAATTTTGTATACACGTTTAGTTTGGATAACAATGCATGTTTTGACCATTTATATTCCGATATTGCTATTAGTTAAAAAGATATTAATTAAAAACCTAAAAATGCATAACTGTTTTACTCCTGTGGGCTGTTTGTTCCGCTGTGCTCGGCGACGCAAAATGAAGAACTAAGAGGGGATTTTTTTCTTTAGGAGTTTTGACGTTTTAAAACAGCGATTTAATTTTTTTTTTTATAAAACTCAAACAAAAAATAATTACAGAATCGGAAAGATCATTTATTTCGCCACAAAACGTTACACTTTTTTTTTTTTTTACAAAATGATAATTTGCGTATTTTTTACGATTTTTTTAAATGAGTCAAAATCGATGCGTTTTTATAAAAATGATGTCGAAATTGTTGCAAATGAATTTTTTTTTGTTTAAATGAATCGAAATTCCACACTAAAACAGCTCATGCTTTGCTCTTTTAGAATCAACCATTTGAGAAATAAAATGCCAAAAACTTTTTTTTTTTACGATTTTTTAAATTTTTATTAAATACTTAATATGAATATTAAATACTAATTATGATGATAATCTCACAAAACTTTTTTTTCGTATGTAGAACAATATTATCCAAGATCTGTATGAAGATTTAAAAAATTACTTAAGAATTCCGGATTAAAAAAAAAATTGTGTTGTTCGTCTAATGCGCCTTTTTAGCAAGAATTCATTTAGCAACTGTTCAAAATTAACAGGCAAACGACCTTGCAACAAAGATGCCTTGAATGAGATGAACAGACGGTTCAACAATAACTAAAAATTTAAAAAATTAATTAAAACTAAAAAAAAACATTTTTAAAAACAAGTTTTTATTTGTTAGAAATTAAATAGTTTCTCATGTCCACTATCTATTCAATTAAATACGCGAGTCGCATAATGTTTCTTTATTTGCATATTCATTGCAACAGGCCGGATTAGAATAGTCCCAACGTAAGTTCATGCGTGTCGTAAAAGGCGACTAAAATGATCAGAAGTCCATCCTTTCGGGGCTCTGGCAATCCTCAATTATGACAAGTGCAATATATTGTGATATTAATAATGCTACCGCGTCCGGGGTAGCCGACGCGTTGTGTTCTGATGTCCGGGAACACTCCGAGAAGTATGCTACGAGGACACTGAATATTCTTCAACTCAACATTAATGGAACACAGAGGAAAATCGACGAACTATCCTGTCTCCTTCATGACAACAATGTTCACGTTGCTTGTCTTCAGGAGACTAAACTCAATCTCTCTCTCTCTCTCTCTCTCCCAATTTGAATCTCAAGATCAAGGGATATACAGAATTACGGAGAGACCGAACGACAAGCACTGGAGGAGGCCTGGCATTTCTGATCAAAACCCCAACGATCAAGTACACCGAGGTACTACCATCTAGCACCTTTCGAACAAATAGTGTAACAGAAGCCCATGCTATTAAACTGGACCTTCCTGGTGGTACATTTAAAATTGTCAATGTATACTATCCCGATGCATCCGAAATTGACATAGATATTATTAAAGATCTTTGCTCTTCTCCTTCAGACCTTAAAATAATTCTCGGTGATTTTAATGCCAAAAGTCCCTCCTGGGGTTGCCCCCACTTGAACAATAATGGTGAACGGATTGAGGACTTACTCTGCGACCTAAATCTCTCAACATTAAATACTGGAGAATATACCTATATCTCCAAAACCAATGGCATAGCCTCTGCACTTGACATCACAGCAGTGGATCCCTCGGGCCTTGATATAGCAAAATGGAGCGTTTTGAAGTGTGCCATTAGTGATCATTTCCCAATCATTACAAGTCTTGATTTGAATATCGATTCTCCACCTCAAAATATGAGGTCTTGGAACTTCCGTAAAGCCAATTGGAATCGGTTCCTGAGTGCCTAGAGACCTACTGCACACAGATGACAACCTGCAAAGACCTGGAAATTCTTATTCAGAAGTTTACTTCTGGTATGCAGAAAGCAGCCAAAGTCACCATTCCAAGAGGAAGGAGAAAAAAGAACTGGGTGCCCTACTGGAGAAATCATAATATAGACGAACTAATACGAGAAAGAGATGCAGCCAGACATGTACTTGAGAAGAACAATAGTGACGAAAACAGAAGAAATCTTATAGATATCAATCGCAAAGTCGAGGATGAAATCGCTGCATGTAAAAAAAAAATGGATTGATCTTTGCGGCAGGCTTGATCCAAGGAAAGATTACCACCACTGGCGAGTAATCAACGTCCTCAACAACCGCTGCAATCAACAAAATAATGGACCAATCTCCAATGCTATTACCTCTGGCGGATATACATCCACGACTGACAGGCAGACTGCAAACCTACTGGCTCAACCTTATGAACAGGCAAGCAGGCTGAGTTTTAGCAGAGAAGACAGAAAACAAAAGAAAATCTATAGACAGGTTTTAAATCAAAGTAAATCCTACAACCAAAGAGATGATTTTTCTAATGATATTACTTTGGAAGAACTTGACAGCGTAATTTAGAAGCCTTGCACCTAAGAGAGAAGTCTCTTGGTATCGACCTCATCTTCGGTTCAAGGATCAAACACTTTGGTGTTCTTGCCAGGAGTATTCTTCTTCAGATTTTCAACCTATCCTGGATTACTGGCAAACTACCCACTATCTGGAAAATGTCTGTCATTGTTCCTAGGATGCAGCAAGCTGTAAAAATTTCCGGCCCATATCCCTTACAAGCACTTTGTGTAAAATTATGGAAAAAATAATTCATTCCCGTATCATGAAATGGCTTATCAAGCGGAAAGTATTACACTTTTACCAAACAGCTTATAGATCCCAGCATAGCACTGTTGACCAACTTTTCTATTTGGTGCAATCAATCATAGATGGATTTCAAGAAAGACCTCATAGGAAAACTACAGCCGTATTCCTTGATCTTTCTGCGGCCTTTGACAGGGTTTGGAGACAAAAACTCATTAAAATTTTGCATTCCTTAGGGATCTCAGGCAATATCCTACTACGGATCAACGACTTCTTAAGAGATAAATGATTTGCTGTCAGGGTAAATGGA
Source organism: Trichonephila clavata (assembly GCA_019973975.1). NCBI lineage: Eukaryota > Metazoa > Arthropoda > Arachnida > Araneae > Nephilidae > Trichonephila > Trichonephila clavata. The sequence goes on from BMAO01019445.1 coordinate 57,273, forward strand.
AGGTTCTCAAGGACACATAGATCTTGGGCAGGCGTTTCGCAGGGATCGGTCCTAAGCCCACTCCTTTTTCTCCTCTATATGAACACTGTAGATAATCACATTGTTAATGAAGCAAAGATAGCCTGCTATGCAGATGACATTGCCATTTGGCACTCTCATACTGACATCCTAATGTCCGAAAATGTGCTGAACGAAAATCTCTCGCATTGAAGACTGGGCTAAGCAGCTCAAACTGTTGATAAATCCAGAAAAAACCAAATACTGTGTGTTTTCTACTGACAGGAGAAACAGGGCAGCCTTCCTCCCCAAATTAAGGTTAAATAACTCAATTGTTAAAAAAATCTCCCATCCCAAATACCTTGGCTTAACGCTAGATGCAGAACTGAGGTTTACCAAGCATATACAGAATGTATCGCAAAAGGCTTTAAAGGAAGCTCAATATTCTTCGAAAACTTTGCGGTTCTAAACCAAAGACACTCCTAAACACCTACACTGCACTTATAAGACCAATCCTCGAATATGCAGCACCCGTTTGGGCTCCATCAGCTTCTACCTCAACAGAGAAAATCGACTCTGTTCAGTATAGGGCGTCCAAAATTATCATCGGAGCTGTGTCCTCGACAAATAATGTGACAGCTGAGAGTGAGTGTGGCCTGCCATCATTGAAAGGCAGGAGGAAACTTGCCCCCACTAAATTTACGAACAAAATCAGAAGCTGTGGCGAACAACATATTTCCAACATCACTTTTCATTCATGGACAGCTAAGAATAGGCTGAAAAGATCTTCAACACTTCAGTTTGATAAAGATATCAGAAACAACATTAACTTGAAGCCTTGACATCATTCAAGAACCTTGTTTTCCAGTCAAACCACCTCCCTCTGCCAAAATATTTTTAGACCTTCTTGAGCCTTGCACAAAAAAGGAATCTAAGGACACAATTAAAAGGAAAGGCATGGACACAATTATCAGTCTTATGAAGGCTCGTTTAGTAATTGCCTACACTGACGGTTCTTCAGACTCAGAGTGCAATAGGGGTGGATCTGGTGTCTTTCTTAAATACCCAGATAATACAACTTCAAAGCACAAGGTCTCCGCAGGGCAAATTGCTTCCAACTTCACGTGTGAGCTCATAGCAATTAGGACAGCCCTAGATATTTACCTTACATGGACAGATATCGCTAATTCCGACGGAATCATTGTTCTCTCCGACTGTAGATCCGCTCAAGGCCATCATGAAAGGAAAAATGGAACTCACCCAAGAAATCAACTCTCTTTTACTTTCCATTGGTGCATTGGGCAAATCATGCACCCTCCAGTGGATTCCGGCCCATGTTGACATCGAGGGGAACGAGATGGCCGATTTCCTTGCCAATGAAGCCAGAACCCTTGAACGTGTAACTTCTTCGACTACGGTCTTTGATGCCAATGCAGTCGCAAAACAAAAGCTCTGCTCAAACCCACGAAAAAAATTCTCGCTGCCAGAATTAAATTATAGCCGAGAAATTACAACAATAACCAGACTAAGGACAAAACATTTTAAGGGCATGAAGATTCTGCCTGATGGAGCCAGATCATATGTGGAATGCAGGCACTGCCCAGGCAAGCAACTGGATCCCAAACATCTTTTTAACTGTCCTTCCATTGTTGGTGCCCTTTTTAAAATAGACAATGACTACAGCATGGACATCCTATACTCGGATCGTGCCATGGATGTTGCCACGGCAGTGATTCACGCCTTTGGCAATATTTGACTCATACAATACCTTTGCACTTTGTCATACACGACAACCACCAACAGGCTGATGAATATACAAATTCGTTTACACTGCCGATGACGTCATCGTGTGACCTGTTTGTGAATGACGTCATCGCATTGCTGATTGGTCGCCGTACACGTTGTACTTGTATATATGCGGATTCGTTGTGTGTCTGTGTTGAATATGAGAATTCCTGTTTTGTACCATGCCCTGTGGATAGTTTTAAATAAAAGTATTTTAAAAACAAGGAAGTCTCATGAATGCTGAAACTGCTCTCTGCTAGATTCATTTACAATAAAGAATAACATTATTTAAAAGCTCTAAAAAGAATAAAATAAACTTTTCCTTTAAAACTTTTTTACTATCAACTTATAACATCATTACACAATTTATATGATATAAAAGTTTGTCATGAGATTTACTTGTGCAAATGAAGAAGTAAATTAAATAACTTGATCTGATTGATTTTAATTTTTAAAATTTTCAAACTAAGTAAATACAAGTACTTAAATCTTGTGACAACCTTTTATATCATATAAATTGTGAGAATCATAAACACTTTTACATTACACAGTTTGCAGAAAATTTTACTGAATTATACATTTTACACATTATCCCACTTCATCACATTATCTTTGATTTAGAGAATCCATTTTAAAACATTTTATTATATTTTAACTATTATTTGGCACAGCTGATCCTAGTTTGACTCTTCTGTCATAAAATCGACCAATCAATCTAGAGCTATTCCGAAATTGAAAACAGCCTAGCTACAGAAGCAGGATCGACTGCAACAGGAATTCAACACCCTTATGCTGCAAGACCCATTCCAATGCAAAAGGAAAGGTAAGTACTTAAGACTGTTTGATATTACAATGCGAACTTTTGAAATGCCAGCACTGAGCTGTTCTAACAATCATATAAACATAAAATGAATTTGTAATGGTACATAAATGTATATGAAATCTTTTCATTAGTGTTCCAGAGATTTGATATGTGGAAATTCTCTTAACTTTGTACATGAGTGTGCAAGTTTCAATTATTTTTTTCATCATATACTTGTAGCCTATTAAAGACTTACTTTACCCACAGTAACAATTTTTAAAAACACTTGTAGCTTTGATACTTGGGTTGGCTCAGTTTTCCTTCTCATCCACACAACACCCTTAAGTTTATTAAAAACTCTATTAGAATTGACTTTGCACTTTTTTGCTAAGTACTTGAAAAGAGAAGGGCAAAACATTCTCTATTTACTTACACATACTTCTCCTATAGTACTATTGAATGAGAGCAGATCTTAAATTCATGACTTTATTTAACTGACATTAATGAATGCACAGAGCCACTTCTATTGCGGATACAAATATGTTAGAAAATGTTAAAGAAGAGTTACTATACAATTTCCTTACAGGACCTATCGAGTGACAAAAAAATATGTTTATACAAGGAATGGGAACTTTTATGCGTCTCATAGTCTTGGATGTGTCCTCACTAAAAGGACTGTTCAAAAATTTAACTTTAAATTATGCACCTTCTAAAATTAATATTAATTTATATGTTAGATTTCATGTGTATCTTATTTTTAGATACCAGTGTATTTAATATTGTTTTTTCCTGTCAATTGAATCAGTTTGATACAGAATTAACATTTACTCTACAAATTCTCTATCCCCCCCCCCCCCCGATTCATGCACTTGGAGAAAGAACCATAAAAGGAAGAAGTCCACAACACAAAATAAAAAAGTTCCATTTTTATTGTAAAATGTAAGTTATTTACAAGTGTGTCCAATGAAATAACATTACCTTTATATGACAAGGAGTTAAATTTAATCCACTATGTGGTGTATAAGTAACATATAAAAATTCTACTACACAGAATTTTATTTCGCCCTTTTAAACTTTCTTTTTTTATTTGAGAATTTGAATTTATCACCCTGTTTCTTCTTATTGATTTTTGATTTTTTAAAAGAATCCTCTACATTCACTTTAGTGACTTCTTTGTTATCACATTCCTCATCAGCACTGATTTCATTAATTGAAGCACCAGTTGACTTATTCCTGCCATTCATCTTCGGAATATCATTCACTGATTCTGAATCTAAGCAGGAGAAAAATGCTTTTAAATTATTATAATAATTATTATTTCAATATAAGAAATATATATATATATATATCTAATAAAGATTAATGTTAATTATTTGAAAGGAATATATACACATTTATCCTTCAAAAATGTGAAATTATCAGTACACATATTTCATATTCCATAATCAAACCAACTAAAAATTTAAATACTCTCCCCCACATGGTTTGAATAACACAATCCCAGAAAAAACAGCATTTCTTTTATAGCTGATTGCTTTGTAAATATATATACCACACCACACTTATACATTCATCAAATAACTGCTGCTTTAATTTTTGAGGGCCTATAACAAATACAATGTGGAAAATTATTTTTAAACATTGACTCAAAAGCAGAATGCATCACAAAATTCGTCAAAACATTAAAAGGATTTATTCAGATGACCACCAAGAATTATATAAACATCCAAGAGTCCCAAAGTTTAATGAAAAACAGTTCATCTTTTCAAAACATCATTAGATGAAAACTTTTTGTTTGGTTTAAACATAGTGAATGGGGATATAGAGAGCACTAGCTTAATAAAACAAAGCTTGCTATAGTGAGAACATTAATTTTAATTCATCTTGCTGTAAACAAATGTGTGTATTATCAATAAGTAGAAATCAAGACCATTCATTAATATAATTTCTAATACTTTTAAAGTTCTAAATTTTTTAGAAGCAATTGTATATGATTATAATTTTATTTCAGGTGTTAATTGAAACACAAAGAAAATGTACAGTTTATTTCTCATCATTATTTTTCCATACATTTTTTCCAAATTTTTTTTTTTATTATTATTTGCAAATTTGGATAGCATAGGAAGAATCACCAACAGTTTATTGAGAAATGTATCTGGATGGTGTGCAAAACAGAAAACTAGGGCATAACACCTACATCAAATTAAATTAAATTTATTCATTTTGAATGCCTTATATAAAGATGTATACACAATATAATATTTAACTACTATTTAAGCAAGGACATACTGTCTGGGTTTATAAGTTTTTCATGAACCAGCTTCAAGACTGATATTCATCTCTTAACAGTGGTTCAAAATTAAACGAGGTTAATCACAAATAACCCAGAAGTTGATATATAAATATCTCAAAAATAAGGCAATAATATATCTATTTTAAATCTGTTGTTGAAAATTGAGGAGGGAGGAAGCATATACAAAAATGATGGAAATTCTATGTAAAAAAGTTGGAGAAGGGCGAGGAAATGTAAGCAAAAAAAAAAAAAAAAGACAGCCTTATAAACGAAAAACAGTCATACTTATTCTTTAATTGTGAGGATCTACAAGTTTATTTTTTATTATTCTTTTCCTTTAGCAGATTAATTCAATAAACTTTCGATTTCATTTAGACATCTTACTTTTATTTAGCATCCTCTTTAACATTGTTTGCTTATTCTATGAATTTGGCTTAGGATATTCGAAAATTAATTCATCAATCTCTGTATTTATATTCAAGAAAATTATTTATGGTCCCTATTTTTGTGACCTTTCTTTAATTTTAAGTATTCTATAATTTAAAAATTTATTAATACTGAAAAGAGAGCAGAGAGCTCCTCCACACACACAAAGAATTTAAATATATTTTTTTAATAAAAAAATCTTGCATTCATACCTATTAGTTTGTATACATATCTAGCATGGTCAACGCTTCTTTTATACCAACACTTTTAGTTTATTAATTTAAACAATCACTTTAAAAATTGCCAAGTGTAGTGAACTACAAAAGTAGTGTTTTTGCTCCCCTCACTACATAGTGCACTTAAAGAAACTACCTTGTCAATAATATAGAGGAGGAAAGTTATAAAACACTTCTCTCTTTAAGCAGAGCAGCACCACTTCTCGCTTCTTTCCCCTGCACACAAACGGAATAGAACACATGATGGAAATAATTAAATAAATCCAACGGCATTCATCCAAATATACTAAATAGAGCCATAATTGTTTTAAAGAACACATTAACCACACCCCAAAAGAAACAATATTCAGCAATTCATTTCCTTTTCCATCAGTATAGTCAAACTTGTTTTTCTTTCCACAAGATTTGTTTTACACGCAGGTTTTACAGTTTTTAAATTTAAGTTTGATGTACTTTTTCTAGAAATTTTATCTAATAATTTTCCTAAATTGCAGCATTATTTAAGGCTCCAATATCTTGGCATGCCACAAAGGGTGGAAAAGGGTTTCTAGAAGAACCTTTGTTCTCCATAGAAAATTTTTAATTTCTATCTTAAGAACATATAATTAGGTGTTTAAGATAAATTTGCAAACATATTTTCTTACATTTTTCAATAATAAATGTCAATAGATTAATTGCTTATTCATTCAAAATAATTATCTTATTGGCATGGTTATTCATTCAATCGCATTTTTTTTTACATCTTGAGAGGTGACTATTATTTTTAAGCGTCAAATCTATTTCAATTAATACACTCAAGGGGGGCTAATTCTTTCATAGCATCTTAATTACTATGCATTGAAGTTAACCAAAGAAAGATAAGTAAAAATAAATAATTGTAATGCCATCTACCTTAAAAAACTAATAAATAAATGAATTTTAGCTCAGAAAACATTGAAATACTTGAATCAGTCGATTTTGAAGCCATACTTTAAAAAAATTTATAGAAATAAAACTAATAATATTTTATTTTTTCGAAGGTTTTTCAGAATTTAATATTTTAGTTTTTTTTACAACATAAATGAGTTTGTTTAGTTGGAAGAGGTCCTTTTAATAAATATAAAAGGAAGAATATGTGTTTAAGCAAAAAAATGACGATTTATTAATATTTTTAAATTTAATATATTTTTAAGAAAACAACTAGTCCTTTATATTTTATAATTAAGTCATTAATATTTGTATCATTTGCTAACCAAATTTATCAACAAAAATCTCAGAAAACACATATTAACAAAATTTATTTAGGCACTATAATTTGGAACTATGTTTTTTTATTAGGATCTATTGACTGTTAAATTACAAACATCCCACTTAAAAGCAATAGGAGAACTGTTTTCCACTGACTCATAGTTTTGAAACAATCAAAATAATAACATCCCTCGCCTCACACCACCATAGTAGCACACATATGTGAAACCTTAACAATCAATGTGGAACAAACACTTCACACATTCGACACTTACTGATGTCAGGGTTCGAGTGATTATTAACATCACACTGTTTAGCTACAAGAGGCCTTTTTGGCGACTGACCTCGTAATTGACCTCTTAACTACCACACTATGTCAGGGTTTGAATCTACATGATAAAAATAATACCAGTAGCAAACTCATGATCACTCTGTGCTACCACATATGCTCTTTGTGCTATTAAAGTACATATATCTCTAAATATTCTAAAAATCAGAAACATATACTTCAACAACACATTTAAAGTTTATGCTAAAAATTTAGCATGGTCTTAATAAGTTTTAATATAAAAATAATTCTCAAATTACCATTTTTTTGAAGTTTTGCTTTTTTATTTTTATTTTTCGATGAGTCCATTATTTGAACATTATTATGGGTCTTTTCTACCTCACTATCAATCTCTTCATTAGTCACCTCTGCTTCCTCAATAGTTTCCAAGCTTTCTCTTTTAACCTTTTTAGCTTCAGGAACTATGGTAGGAAAAACTATTAGTTAGGAGAAAAACATTACAGTAAGTGTAACATTAATTTTAAAAATCATTTTTATTTCCACATTCCATGTATTATAAACTAGTAGGAAACAAATTAAAAAAGAAAATATACAAGATTTAACATTATAATATTCAATAGATTGAGAATTTCAGAATTTAATGCAAAATGAGAACCAAATAAGTTTGCAAAAAATACATGATGAAATTTTTTAAACAAAGTTTGAATTATACTCTTAATTTCTTTAAACTTCATACATATTTAATTTCCCCTGACTCACATGTGGATGAGTGATTCAAAGATTCCTCAACTTTCCCAAGACTGCTTCTGCAACCTTATGCAGATTTTTTTAACACTTCTACGCGTTCTAGCTATTTTTTTTTGTTGAAGAATTATGTCTTAGCAATTGCTATAGTTGTAAACGATAAAAAAAAAAAAAAACTAAATTAACATCCTTGATCAAAATACATTTTCTAGTAAAATTTTCATAAGAGGCAATTCAGAGATAGCACATCTTTCAACTTTTTTCACAAAGCCTTTTAGAGTCCTTAAAAACGGGAAATCTTAACATTAATTGAGAGACCTTTGTGGACCCCTCAGAAAGGTGCTGGGAACCCCCAGAAGTCTGTGAACTACAGTTTAAGAGCTGCTGCAGTATAATATGCAGTATATGTAATACTACATTGTAAAAAAAAAACATTATAAGTACATCAAGTAAAATGCAAAACAGCCAATTTAAGTGATTGAATCTGTATAATTTTCACCACATACTCTTTAAGTAGAAATAAAAAAATCTCCCTTTTCCTTTTAAACTTATGTGTTCAAAGCAGTGATCTTTTTACAGTTACTCAGAGCCTAAATAAAGTTAGTTTGAGCACCGGTACCCAAAAGTTTGAAAGATACACTGTAATTGACCAAAAAGTATAGGAACCCTTTGTATTCCAGAATGTACTTCTTTCAGACTGTTTATTAACATCACATTACAGGGGTTATTGGTAACAAGTTTGGTTACTTTTGAACCATGGTCAAGAGTTGAGGAAACCAATTGAGCTGGCACTCCCCTCCGCCAACTTTTGTATCAACCTAATGTTATGATTTTGAGCCTTGACTCATTTAACATGCATCTTGTGATGCACTTTAAATCTCTCAAGGGAGTGCCACTTAAGACCTGCTAGTCTTCAGTGGCCTACTCTCCCAGATAAAAACCATGAATGAAATGAAATCATGGTTAACCTTTTAGTACAGACATTAATTATAGTTAAAATTTGTAGTAATGTTTGCTTTCTTCAAACCAAACATTTGTTTACATACGTTTTTTAATGTAATGCTCATGCATTCCAGTTTTCTGAAATAAAATTATCATTCGACTCTTGCTTCTTAATTGAACATTTTTCTTACAAACCGAACACTCAATCTTGCTTTTATTAAATACATCACTGAAACATCTATTTTTCTACTATGTTGCACATAAAAAAATTAAATCATACCTCTTAGCCATACTTTTCAAAATACTGATAAAAAACACTCAAATTTTTAAAGAACATGGATTTCTCCCTCCCCTTTTTCAGCAAACAAAAAAATTGTTTTGCAAAATCAAAGAACTATGTGTTAAGGAAAGGGGAGGGGGTAGAGATCTACTTTTAAATATCAATAACAATTAAGAACACATTACCTATGTAGAGCCATCTTACATTTCAATTGATCAGGGTCACCAAAATAAAGTTTGTGATCAAAACTTATAAAAACCATAAAAACACATTTTCAATGAATTAAACTTTTCACTCCAGCTGCATCTGAATATTCAGTATAAATAAAATGATTGTTTCACTAAATATTTAAACCCTCTCCTTGATGCATGTTTAAATTAAATCCACTGTGTTTCATTAATACACTCACTAGAATACTTTTTATAAAATTTACTGTATTTCAATGATTTGCTGTTGCCTTTCTATATGAAAATATATTTTAAAATGAAAAAAAAATATTTAATAATTCAGTTTTTAAAATTGTTTTCCCTTTCAAAATATTATATTTAATAGTTTATTTTGAATACTTAGCCTAATATTTTTTGAAGCTAAGTAATATTTTTAAGTTTGCATTCAAAATACACAAGACAAAATTTAAAATCTAAATCAAATCTAAGATTCTTTTTAATGGCTTGCACTTAACTTTCTTGTAATATGATACAAAAAGTAAATTTATTAAAATAATAAATGAAATGATAAAATGCATAACACTACATGCATCTTAAAAATTCTAAAAATTTAATACATGTACTATAACTATACTATAATAAATGCTGCTTAAGAAATATAATTCTACTGTATGGCGGATGTTTACGCTAAAAGATTAGTAAAAACTGTTTCTAATTACCAGCTTTTTTAGATTTTAGGTTCTTTTTCTTATTTTTCACACCATTGTGGGTCTCCTCTTCCTCAGTTTTTACAGCTTTAGGAGTTATGGGGGGGAAAGAAAACTATTAATAAGGAACAAAGTACTACAGTAATTATAACCTAAGTTTAAACATTAATTTTTTTTTTTAAAGTTAATTTCAACTCAGATTTCATTTACAATAAAGTAGTTTACAAATTGACACAGGAAAAAAAATTACAGTAAAAATATAAGATTTCACATTTTAATACTCAACATATTGAGAATAACTTCAGAATGTAATGTAAGAGAACTAAATAAATTTGCAAAAATTGTTATACATATATACATATAACCAAACTTTTGATATATAACTCTCATATTCTTTAATCACTTTATACTTCAGATTTATTTAACTTTCCAAACTGTCTATAATATATATACTGATGGTTATTCAAAATTAGCAAAATATTAAAGTCATCTAAAATTGAAAATAAGCACTATCTTTTTAAATATAGAATAAGTTATAAATGATTGAATGTACATATTGTCATATTGTTCATTAAAAATTATACAAAATCTGTAATTCAACTGCAACTAAAAGCAGTTTACAAAACAAAAGATATATAGGTAATATCATGCAAGCTAACTTTTGAAAATAGGTATTAAAAAAAAATTTTTTTTTTAAACACAGGATCAACTTTTTAACCAAATTCTTAAAATAAAGGATTAACATTCAAAATTTTATTAAACAAAGAATGATACAAAAAATATTTTTAAAAAAACATGAAGAAAATTCTATAATGAAGACATTTTGATGAGAAAAATACTCATAAGAGAAGCTATTGTATTGACTTGATTTATAAAAACTCATATTCTATAGTCAATTTAAAACCAATTACATAGTGTAACATATAAAAAAGTAATAACTTTACACAGAAAATGATTTTATTAAAAAAATAAAGAAAGGTTATCACACTCAACTTTTAGATAATATTTCTAAAAAAAATTCCACATACAAAAGTTAATGTTCAAATCAAAAGAAATTAATGTCAAGACTATAGCCAAGTTATAACCACCTTTTTTCAAAATATCCGGCCATCGTGAATATAAAACAATAATTAGGAGCAGAGTTAGTGAATGATTGATATTTTGTGAAAATATGTAAAAATGAAAAATATAGGCATAAAAGCACAATGAAAGACTAAAAAGTATAAATTTTACACACTAAGAGAAAAAAGTTGACAAGTATATAATATATATGTTTAATTGTGTGTGTAGTGTAGTGCTCTGTACATATAATCATGATCTGATTGTAATATGTTAAAGGAAGAAAAGTGACTTTATTTATGATTGAACTATGTTTATGCAGATGCAATCAGAAGCCTGTTACAGGCAACAGTGAAATTTTACTATTTTTTTTTTCGATGGCTCACAAAATTTATTAAGCAGGGGATGTGGTTGTGAATCTCTTCACATAATTATACTTACTTGTACCAGGTATGATATTACTAAACTTTTTCAGCTTGCACACAAAGAAACCATCCATATTGTGAGTGTGAGGGTAAAATCGACGACACAGCTTCAAAGAGGGATGAAATCTGTATTCGCGATACCTATTGCAGAGGATGCAATTGGTTATTATTTGAAATCTTTATACATTAGATTAATTATGAAATACATATGAAACATTTTTCAGATGTTAAAAAATTCAAAAGAAAATCTCATTCCTAAAAAAGGAAAGGTGATTGACAAAGTATAGATCTTATAAGATTTTATAAACAGATCTTATTAATGTTAAAAGAAAAGCTATTTATGTAATACAAGTAAAAAAATTCAAATACCTAGTGAATCCTTCTTTTCCAAAATCTAAACCAGTGGGTACAACTTTTACACTTCGTTTTTTCAGTACATAATCAATTACACGTTCATTTTCATCAGGCTTAAAAAAAAAAATTTTAAATTAATACTAATTGTACTTTATTATAAACACAATTGAAATAAATTTACAAATTAAACATTGAAATAAAGTTAAAATACTCACAAGTATAGAACAAGTAGAATAAACAATATAGCCACCAGTACTAGAATGGGCATTAGTGCAATCAATAGCAGCCAAAAGCAACTGTCTCTGCACTGTACCACAGTGTACAATATCCTTAGCTTCCTAAACAGTTTTAATAAGAGAAACAGATAAATGAAAAAGAAACTGTTTCATATTACAAATATGTAACAGATTGAACTCTCCACACTTTTCTTCATAATATACAAGCTAAAATCACATAATGCAAATGTATTTTGTTTTGTTTTAGCAAATAAAATAAATATTTCTCTCGTCACTTTAATTTGTATCAATTATATTTTTGTACTCATTCAAGGACAATTTCAAGTAGAAAATACTTGTGTAACTTGGATTTAAATATAGAGAACATATATCTTCCTCTTTATTAAAATATTTAATTATGTATAGTGATTGAGTGAATATTAACGTAGCACTGTTCAGCTATACGAGGGTTTTTGGTGACAGACTTCCTAATTTTGAACCATGGTCAAGTGGCGAGGACGACACTTGAGCTGGCACCCCCTCTCCTAATTTCCACACCACACCAATGGGAGGATTTTGAACTCTTGACAGATTTAACGTGCCTCACTTCCCTACATGGCGGGTCTTTAGTGGTACTGGACTCAAAACTCATGACATGCCTGCCATAATTCGATACCTTGACCACTTGACTACCGTGGCTACTTTAATTATGTATAATAAAATGGCTAAAATATTATATTACCTAGTAGAAGCAATCATTTTATACACTTCTTTTCAAATTTCTTTTCCTGTTCAATAAAAAAACACCCCTCTACATTTTTTTTGAGGAGAAAAAAACATTTCTCTTTATATTGAATAACTTATTACTTTTTTGAAGGCAGTGAAAAATTTATTTAAGCAAAACATATTTTGAAAGTTTTTTAAAACAACCCTTCCCAACCAGCCCCTTTTCAAATCAATCAGAACAAAAATGCTATGAGCTAAATAAGATTTACTACTTAATCCACATTTAAAAATGTTCAAACTTCACACCTGATTTAATTTCAAACATGCAACATAAACTTTTCCCAGGCAATCCTGCTTTTAATGCCCTGCCCTGAAGGTTATGTCTCAATTACTTAAGCTAAAGTTTCTCTCTAATATGTTAAACACCACTGTGGTACCTATGCACCAGCCACAGACATTTTGTGTTATTCCTGAGCATGTGTCATTTAATTTAGGCAACATCAGTATTTGTTTGGTCAACACTTTAAGAAAACATTTGCGTAATTTTTTAAAAACAAGGTAAACAAAGATCAGGTTAGTTTTTTTTACATTGATTACAAAAGGTTGTTACTTTTGTATTAAATTTTTGCCATCTTTGAAAATAACCCTTGTGAAATTATACTACAGCATTTGGTGTAATATTTCCAAACTTATGCACACTGCCTTTTTTTTTTTTCTAAGAGATAATGATGTTTTACACATGCATTGATAAGTTAATCCTTCTTCTGCATAAATACCTCATGACATTGTAACATTTTGGGGCGCACATCTTTTGATCAATAGATTCATGAAACGAAAAGAACAACTTCCCAACAGCAATGTTCAGTTAAAATTTAAAACCTAATTTTGGATACCACTTTATTGATTCTCACAATGGGTTATTGTATGCAGGCCTTTGATCTGGCAGGTCAAACTTTTCTGGTTTACTTTGATCAGTAAACCAGGAAAAAATTGTAGTTATAGTAGCCGAGTGATTATGAAGGTGAACTTGCGGGTAGCATTGTTTCTGTCAAATTGTGGGTTTGAATCCCAGTGCCATCACAGACCAGTGGTTTCAAAAGGCCAATGCATGCTAAATCTGCCAAGATTCAAAGTTCTGTTAATGTGGTGTGGAAGTTTGAGTACCAACAAGTGTTGTCCTAATCACTTGACCGAAGCTCAAAACTACAAAGTCTGTTAATGTCAAAAAAGTAATACCTCATATTAAACAAGTAATATAAAAAAAATTAAGTCTGTTTTTACTTTGAATGGATAAATAGAAAGTATTTTATTAACAATTGAAAATTTGAACAAGATATATATATATATATATATAGGAAGAAAGTGAACTAATAGTAGGAATTGTAAAAACAGCATGATTTTTCTGCATTGTTGTAACAATGCACACCTGGTTTGGCTGAAAAACCAGTAATTAATTTGATTAATTAACCAATAATTAATGAATTAATATTTGAAAAAACTATTAACATCAAGTATCATCCACTGCAAGTTAAAAAAATTTATTTGAACTTGATTGGATGAATAGAAAGTATTTTATTAACAATTGAACAATATATATATAGGGAGAGAGTGAGGTAATAGTAGGAATTGAAAAAGAGACTCAACACTATAGTAAAACTATACTTACTTTAGAAGCTTTTACACTTGGATCTTTTGAAACCACACCTGTTCCAGAGCAAGGTGCATCACATAGAACTCTATCAAAACCTTTTATTATCTATCAAATAAACAGTTAAGATTTATTACCAAATAAACATTGTATAATGAAAATATTATATCAGTATACATTTCAATCTAGCTATGCATTTGCTTTAATAATCTTTTTTCATTCAAATATTACTGTCAACTTCAACTGTTTTTAATTCCAAATAATTTAAAGTTAAAGCATTTTTTAAGATTAAAAGATCTTAAAACAGTTATGCAAAATTCAAACAAATAAATAAATTTATTAATTGCACAAAACTTTAAGAAAATAATTGCTCAAAATGAAAACTGAATATGCTAAACCATACAATTATAAAGTTATATAAATGCATCTTTTTAGGATATATTTAAGTCTTATCTGGCACGTAAAGAGAAACTGCATGCTTCTTCTCAGTCACGTTCAATAAAAAATGTAAAATAAGTTGATTTTTAATATAAGAGGGAGAAAAATTATAGAAGTTAAATCTACTTTTAATCTATAAAAAATTAACAAAAAAATTAAGTAAAATAAATTGGTCAGATGAATTAAAAAAATAAAATGTATTTTACTCCAGGATATTCACGACCATCTTCAGCAGAGACAACTGCATTTGTTACACCCATTCGATGTAAATTCCCAATAATAGCTTTAGCTCTATCTTTCACAGCATCATTAGCAAATAATGATCCAGTATTCTTCATTAATGCACCTAAAAAGAATTAGGAGGGAAAAAAACTTTTATGTGCATTATATTTAAGTCCAATAAAAAAATTCCTGGTGTTAAATTTCATTCCTATAAAACAGAGGTTCCCAAACGTTTTTGTCTCATACACCCCTTGCTATGTTTTTTGGTTTCAGATAGAACCCTGCATATCAAATATTGAATTTTTGCAAATTTATCAACTTAAATATTTTTTTGATTGCTGGTACTACTACTTACTTTTAAAGAATTCAATTTCTAACTGTAATGAAATATAGCATTAAAAATTTAAGAAGCACATATTAATGAATTAAAATAAAATAATTTAATACATAAAACAACTGTTACATAAAATAACTGAACAACAAACAAATATTTTCAATGAGAAGGATGAAACTGGTGCTTCAATAACAAATTTCAAATACTTAATATCAATCTAGTCAGGTTTAATCTTAAACCTCCTTTGTTAGTAACTGTCCAGTCTCCCCGTCTTTTTATGTTTTTGAGACTGGCAAACTCACCGAAACTCCCTCTCACTAGGGAAAGCAATTAAAAGCTTTCTAATGGTGTTCCATAATTTGCAACAAGAAACAGGAATGTCTTTTTAAAGCCAAAATTGCTGACATCTGTTTCTAAACTTTATTTTAAGATCGTTAGGACCTATTCTGATCAATTTATTATAATAAGACTTTTTTTTCAATGTGACTATATCAATTCATTGCCTACTCTGTGGTATAACTATAAAAAAGCAATATCAAACCTAGTTTCAAAATTCGAGTAAAGGGCATTTAAATGTTGAATGCAGGTTCAAATGTCCTGACAGATTGTCTGTGACAAATTGAGAAAATTTATACCCCGTCCAATATTACACTTCTTTAATTTAATTCTGGAAAAAAATGCTGAAAAGGTTCTTGTCTTACTAAAATTAATGTTCTCACCCAGTAACCACAAATTAACCTCCCTAAATTTAGTAAATAAACCTGTTAAATTGGTAAAATCTGGTTTCCACTAGGTTAAAATTTTTTTTAAGATTAAAGTCACTATCTGGTTTATTGAGAGCCACTATTATAGATGCCTCATTTACAGCTCATGGTCCCCCAAATTATTTTTTTGCTGGAGTGGGCCCCTTGCATGTTGTCATAGACCCCTGGGGGTCTATATAGACCTTTTTGGGAATCTGCTATAAACTAACAGAAATTGTAAGTGATAAGATCAATATTTTTCAAATACTATTATTTACCAATATGAGTAGTCTTGCCACCAGGAGCAGCACACAGATCCAAGATTCTTTCATTCTCTTTTGGAGCCAAGGCCATCACAGGCAACAGAGATGCAGCTCCTTGAAGCATATAATGACCAGCAAGATATTCAGGTGTTGCACCTATTAGAATTAAATAATTTTTAAAAATTAATTGAATGTTACATTTTTATGCAATGGGGGTGGGAGGGGGAGTTAGAAATCATTAAAGGCAAACATAACAGAAACTGATTAAATGATACATAACAGATAAGGAGAATTAAACATACCTACTGGAACTTGTGAATCATAAATAATTAAGCCCACTTTTGACCACTTCCCAACAGGATCAAGATTAACACCTCGGTTAATTAAAGCCTAAATAACAGAAAGGGGGAAATTTTATCTTTTGCATTGCTGTTTCATGCAGCACTTAAAACTAATTCATAAAATTTTATACTTAGCAAATAAGAATGAATTAATAAAACAGAATGAAAAATTATTATTTGGAGGACATTAAAAATCTACAGGATTGTATTGTTGGTTTCACTGAAGCAGGCTAGATAAACCATACTTGACTTCCTATAAATAACCTAAATTTACTTCCAAAGTATTTCAACTTATGTTATGATCAGAATAATTTTAAAGCAAAAAAATGAACCAACAAGTATTAGAAAATATCACAAATTAGTAAAATTTCTGCAGAAAAAGTAGTGATTGGGTACTATTTAAATATATAAATTTAAGTACTTCAAAGAAATAAGGGGGGAGGAGGACAACTATACCTATCAAGTATCCAGACAACTTTAGAAAACAACAAAGGTAAAATAATTCATTAGCTTAAAAAAAATTCAGTGGTACAACAGCCCATGGCAGGTCAAGGCCTATTGCGCAAATCTCAGTTTTTGTGACATTGGACAATGAGATGTTCTTAGTCAGATGGTAAGTCTGATCCGGATGCATTAGCATCCATTCCAAAACTTATAAAACAGTGTAAAATATTTTAATATTTTTTTTAAATAATGAAAAGAAAATCCTTAAATCCTTCCTTTATATTTTTAAATCTAAATTACAGGGATCAACTTATATACAGATGAGCTTATTTTGGAAAAAATAAAATTAGGAGAAATGATTCTAAAACTTTCTCGGTGTTTAAATAGCAATTTTTACATAAAAAAGGACTGAAAAGGGGAGAGAAAGAGACAAATTCTTAAGTCGGTATCAAAATCGAAGTTCTTGAACAGTTCATATTCACACAGTTTGTAATATTCACATTCACTTAATGCATAAATGACAACATGCAACAAGTTTTTCCCTCTGACTATGGGCTACTTTTTTTTCATTCTTGCATCTCCTAAAAGTAAAGATGATTTTACCTTTATTCTCAAGTTTGTTTCTCATTTACAAAGAAATGCCAAGCAACTATACTGTTCAAATTTTCCACAAACTTGAATACTTATAGTTGGATTAGCCATATTGATTTTTCTTCCGGTTAAATTTCCAAAAACACAAGTATAGAATTTACATGTTTTCAATGTAAATAAGGGCATATTACTGAGTACAAGTTAACAAACTTGCTTAAAAAATGTGCCAGCCTCATGGTAACATGTTTGAAAATTACAGGGGTTTTCTTCCTCTAATTAATAAATTGTCAAACTCTGGGTGAACTTTTAAAGGGGTAAAAAACCACTCTTTGCCATAAATGAAACTAGATATTTACCTTAAAGGGCCCTGGATAATCATCTGCAGTCAAAGGTACATTATGTTCAACAAGAAAAGATATAAACTGTATTTCTGACCTAATTATATTTTGCTGAACATCATCTCTTGGAAAAACAATCCAAATTTGAACAGCTACTTAAGATTTTTTTATTTGCAACATGCTTTGAAGCTTTCACATGATGGGCAATAAAACAGCCACCATGACAAATGCACATGACAGTATAATATATATCAAAATATTTTTTTTTTCTTCTTTTGAGGATGCAGTATTACAATTGGACTTTCATCATATAACATTGTTTATACACTTGAAAACATATTTTTCCATTGTTAGACATGATAAACAGTACAATTAATGAAAGCAAGTTGTTTGGCAACATGAACATCTAAAACACAAAATAAAAAGAGTTCAAGGAAGTTGTAGAGTGGAAGAACAAAAAAATTAAAATTCACTTAATGAAAATGATCTTACAAATCACAGTCAAGAATCAATAACTAAGGAAATATGATATGCAAGAGCAAACATCGTGATTTTTTTAAAAAACCTAATGGTGATAAGTATATGGTTCTTGGTTACCCCCCCCCCCCCACCTAGTTTTGAATATAAAATGCTTAATAAGAACTGTAGTAAAGAAAAAGTTGAAAAATGGCAGAAATTTTGCCAAAAAATGCATTATATATAAATTATAAATGTAAAAATTGGTTGGTATATAAATGATAACTGCGTAATCTGGCATTGCATAAGCAGCCTTTTTGAGTATGTAACTTTTCTCCTAGGGAAATTTCTCCTTTCACTCTCCTCAGTTCGATTTTTAGACCAAAATGGGTAGGAAACCTTGCTGACATTTCAAAAGAAAATGAATTTATAATTTGCTGATGTATGAAGTTTAAAATTGTTTTTTGAGGGCTTAGTTTCAAAGTCAAAGCTTCAAAATTTCAGAAATTAATAACAAACACCAGCAATTTTTCAAAAATAAATACATAATCATGAAGAAATTGCATAAATAAAGCCTCAAATAGACTTATCAGATAAAAAGCAAAGCAAGAAATAAAAAAAGAGGGAGAAAGAGGAATAAATCAAAATTTTTAAGAAAAATTTTCAGTCAAAACATAAATAAGGTTTGACTCATAGGAAACAAGTTTCATGCAATTTTTCTCCGAAATATTGCAAAATGTAACCTGTTTAAGAAAAAAAAGAGGAGAAGTCCGTTTTAACCCATTTAGGACCATGATGACAAATATGGATCATTCGTTTCTCTCTTCAGGGTTTATATATCATATATGTGATCCCGCTTTCTCTGCTCTGAGGCCCGTGATCACACCAGTGTGATTTGAATTTAGAATGTTTTTATAATAATTTTTACAAAGCACTAGATGAAGGTTAAAGTACATTTTTTTTTGTTATTTTCCCCTGAAGAATATTTCACAAAACTTTGAGCTTCAATATATGCTTTTAGCTCTGGGGTTTTTTAAAGTTAGATACGGGATATTTATGAATGTAAACCACAAGTTCAGCTCTTTCAAGAAAATCAGGTATTTACTAAAGGTTTATGATTTATTGCACTCTGGGTTTCTATTTATATTTTGACTAAGCTGTAAAAGATGGAAAGCTTATTAGTTTATTGGGCACTAGACATTCATAATAATAGTTTCAGTATCTATTTTATTTGTATTTGCAACAACAATTTTTATTCATAAAAACATTTAAAAAAGCAGATATTTGTAGAACAAATGTGATTACTCATATTTAAAAAAAAAGAATCATTGGTTCTTACTGACTCATTTTTAATTCAGTAAGAACAAACAATTTTTTTTTTTGTTGCTATCGCAACCAGAGCTGTCATAACCATAAGAACAGAAAACATAATACTAATGTGATATTAAGAAAGCTATAAGCAGTTTAATGATTAATTAAAAATGAAAAAAGATATATTAGCTCTTAGTTAAAAGATTTGTATTAGTTCAAGTCATAAGTTTATGTGAGAGTAAATTTATCGCTTGGGATTTGCCAGATAGTATTTTGAAAGTTTCGTGTTTATTTTATTTTAATCATCTTGGCGAAAAGAGTACCTTTTTTGTATTACAAAAACACGTTTTATTTAAAATTAATAATGTTTTTTTTTTTTAAATCTAGCAAAAAATTTTGTGTACTGCATATTCAGATATTATCAATGATAGTAAATTTTAAATTTTAGTGTTTTTGATTGCATTAGATTTTATATGAGTTTTTAAATGAAATTAGGCTTAGCAGTGAAATTCGCCCTGTCTCGCACGTGTGTATACTCTTGGAAAATGTTCAGGTATGGAGAAACGTTTCTTTCTCCTTTCACCAGTTCTAAAGGAGTTAAATTGCTCAGTCTAAAGAGAATAAAGTGTGAATTCTTTCAAAACATAAGCTTGTTTGATTATGATGACCAGAAAATGTAGAGCAACCAGGATTTCTGCCAGTAAAAACGTGTCAACATCAACTTTTAGGAAAATCGCAGAAATATATATATTGTTTAGTAGATTAATTTATATCGTGTCTTGCCAAAATAAATGGCAAGTCAGAACTTGTAATTATTTTTTGTCTGACTTTAATACTGATGGAAGGCCAAAAGTTTTAAAAATGATAAAAATGTTGGAATTCTTCCAACCCCCTTCAGAGTCTCAGCAAGATAGACAGCATTATAGAAACAGGCCAATCTTTCATTTCAATACTTAAAATTATATCTTCTTACTAATTTTAATTTTAGAATTTAAATGGTCAGAATGGATTCCTAGGATTACTTCCTATATTTTAGAACCTTCAGCAATTCAAGAAAGAAAAGCTTCACATAATAACTAGGTTTGTTAACTCACAAACTTTAATAATGTAGATATATTTTTTTCTTTGAATTATATATAATCTACCAATTCAGTTACATGTTTAACAAAACAGAAACATAGATTTTTAATCTTAAAACAAAACTTTAGCACAACTTTTCCTATAAATAGAAATTAAATATCTGATGCTCACTTGGGCCAAATCACCTCGTCTTGTTTTTAACGTATTTGTACGAATAGTTACCGGACGTTGAACTTCATTTGCTTCTAACAATTCAATCAACTAAAGATAAAACAAATAAGTTTTTTTAATAACTTTTAGCAAAAGAAAATTTTACATGAGTATTTTACATGATAATATATGTTACCTCAGATGGTGAAAAAAGTTCAAACAATTTGTCCATCATGAACTCATTGTAACTATAATATGAGCGCAAATCGGACTTTAACTGGTCTGTATATTCAACTCGTGACCTGTAAACAAATCAAGTTACATCTCTTTATATATGAAAAACACACACACACACATATATATATATATATAATGAATTCAGATTTGTATAATAAAGTGGAATCAATATATTTTTCAATATTAATATTTTAAACTTGATTAAACTTGATACAGAAAGTGGTAAGATGTAACTTATAAGCCTTAAAACATTATATATATAAATTTCACAATTAATCATAATTTAGAGAACATACTAATTTAGGGTACAAAATACTGAGTAAATTCAGCTTTAGACATGCTCGCTAAAAAATAATATCACACAATAAGGATTCTTACCTATCTTTTTCTTTTCTTGATTTAAAATCTGCAAGGACATATATTATGTCTTTTATTCTTTGACTTAAAACAAGTAAATCAGGTGGAGTAATACTTGATAAAAGTTAAAGAAAATATGTTATGTACTTAGTTATTCCAATTACATCACAATTATTTTACAGAATTATGCAGAAAAACAGCTCAAGCATAATTTTAAAAAACTGTATGCAGAAAAAATCTGGTACTTGAATATTATTGCAAACTCACTTTTGTTTACCATTTTGAAGAATTTAAGTTAAGCTTTAAAGGTAAAAGAAAATAAAAAATTTATCAAAATACAAAAAATGAAATGTTGTTCAAACAGAATACCATTTACTAAAAAAAAAAATTTTTTTTTTAAATTAAATCATGATTGAGGTTGTCATGGAGTACTAATAATCAGATTATAATATTTTAGCTTTAAGTATACAAAAAATACAAAAGGAAGCATATGTTTAAATCACTATATCCATAAGATGATAAAAAAAATTTTAAATGCTAAGCAAAAAACATGAAAATTGTGTTTCATCATTATAAAAATCCAAAGCAATGTCGTATTTAACATTCACCTGCTTTGAGGATATTACTCAAATATTTATTAGCACTGGAAATGGTTTAATAATGATCAATAAAAGTGATTATTGCACAGTCATTAAGCATCAAATAAAATTCTGAATATAATAACAGCTGAATAAGAATTTCTTTTTATACATTTTTACAAAAAATTCAAAGTTTTATTATTTTGAGAAAAAAAATCTTAAATACAGCAAAAGCACATTATGTGTAATTATTTAACTAAAATCATAAGAATGGTTTTTACTTGTATACAACATGAAAATAAAATGTATGCAATAATATCAGCTAGACAAAATACAAAAACAATATTTAACAAAAGAATTAAGATTTTATTTGGTTGATCCTGACTATGGGCATAAAACAAATGTTACCTCTTAATTTCTTTCACATATTTAATAAAAATAGTTCAAGCACATAACTTCGCAAATTCTAATTAAAAAAAGAAAAACTCTGAATAATTTATCTCAACTTGAAAAAATAAACTTCAGATAATATTAAGTATGTAGATTAATTTTTATATATTATCAAAATATTTTAAGACATAAAAAAAGGATATTTTCCTTTTCAATTTCCTGTCCACTTGGAAGAGTAAAAACTTCAGTTTGAGCAATATTTGACAACAGTTCAGCATCACCTAATTTTCTGAGGGGAGAAAAATATCTTTAGTACAATACATATTTTTTCTAAGCAGGAGTCTTTTAAATATATCTATTTTTCTCATAATTTTTTTTAGAAATAACAAAAAGCTTTAATTACAAAATAATGAAATTAAAAAATATTTTTAAAAAAGGTTTGAACATAGAAAAAAATCCAAACAATAAATTAACTCCAAGATTTCTTTCAATCTTAATTACCTAAATACATAGATATAAAAAGTTTTAAAAAATAGCAAATATTTTCACATATAGTTCATAATAATGATAAATTAAATAAAAAGTATCACGGTATAACATTTACTTTGAACTGATTGGTTGAAATCATAACTCAAATTTTTATAATTTTCATTTTCTTTGTATAATACTATAGTGAAATGATTATAGCAACTGTCTACAAACTGTGTTCCATGGAACCATTGGGTTCCACGAGGCATACTCAACGGTTCCATGAGTCACAATAAAAAAAATTTAAATAAGAATTATAAATCTGTATGCAAAGTGGATTCAAGTTCTTTATGAAGTTTGTTTAATCACAAGTTTCTATAAAGCTCCTCCCACTCATTAAAACTGAAAATTTTATTTACACATAATAAAATTTAACCTTGCAGTACTTTTTAAACTTTTATTATAATATAATATAATATTAAAACATTTTTTTTTCTTTACATGGGCCACCTATTAGATTGTGAATAATCTATTGTCTGCTTCCCCAGGTTTCACAGAATAGTTTCACATTTATCAACGCAATGTTTTGTACAACTAAACAGTTTTCTAATGGAAAATGCACCTTTTTATAATTGTGAAACATACACCTGTAATGAAAGAGGGAACAACTTATCAACAGATTCAATGTTCAAATCTAAATTAAAGCGAGAACAGCTCCTTAGTTTAAGACTTGAAATTCATCCAAAATACACATGATTTTTTTTCACATAGATATAAACAATTTAATACCACCCAGAACAATGAATTTATGTCAAAAACATTTCCCAGCATGAATAACTACAAAAACAAAACATAAAAATGGAATAAATGCAAAATATGAAATGCACTTGCAGATCATTTCAGTCAGCCTAGACCAACAGTTTGTGTAAAAAAATGCGAGCACATATCTCAGTTACTAAATGCAAGAGTAGGTGACACAGATTAAAATTATTAATGTGTGAGTAAATTACATTAAGATATTATGTTAAAAAATTTAATAAAAAATACATTATTTTTAAAATTGTCTTTATATAAAGTACCTATAATGTGGTGATGTATTTTAAATATTATTTAAGGAAATTTTCTTTTAAGGGAAATGGGGTTCCCTGAAAACATCAGAAGAGTTCTAAGGATTCTACGAGACGAAAAAGTTTGGAAACAGGCCACTGTATTATAGTAATTGAAGAACCAAAATATTCTAATTTATAAAATCCATATTAATGATATTTAAAATATATATATATATATTAAAAAAATTGGATATATTGGATATATTTAAAAAAATTAATGAAAGCAAACTAGATATTGATGAGCAGAAATTACTTTTAATTATAAGCAAACAATTTTTTGCACTTATTATTTCATCAAAATTGTTAAACTGCTAAGCATAAATGACATATCCCTGTAAGTATACCCAGCATTAAGTAAAACCTTTGATTAATAAACAATACCTTATTACCAACTGCATCCTTTTCGTCCCAAAAGCCAGTATTACAGATATTTTGTCTACTTCTAATATATTCTACATACCAAATACATAACTATAACAAGTTTTACTTTTATATTCTTTTTCACTGGGTATTCCACTTATCAAACAATTTTTTGAAAATCATAAGAAAGATATTTGCAAATAATGTATCCCAAAGAAAACAATATATCTTAAAAGAAAAATATTCCTAGACTTATTTCTATATAATAAGACTTATTTCTTAAAAGAACTGCTTTACAAATGGCCATCCATCAGGGGTGTTTGTGGGACCCCAAAAAATCCCCTGAAACTTTTACGGACTTACTACCGATGTTTTGGAGTTTCTAGAGGGGGGGGGAGGAATGAAAAATTACAATTATGAAGTATTGAATGACCTAATTATAAAAGTTCAATGAATTACTTTTTGTGCAAAATTAATAACCATAAATTTTCAAACATATAAACTACTACATTTTATGTAAATATTTTAAATTACCTGAATTAATTCTTTAAAAAAAAAATTATCTAATTTCTGCTGCTTTTTTTTATTTTCTGATGTTTGTGGGCTTGTCTTTCTTTTGTGGTGAACTTCATAATTGCAGGAAGGTTGACTTTTATTTTCCTCATTTACAGTTGAAGAAATTTCCTCGAGAATTGCACATGCAGAGGTAGAAGCAGTTTGCTTTTCTGCTAATGTAGAAGGTTTTTCAGAGACTTTTATAGGTGACTCATCTGAAATACATGTTTTTAAGTCCTCTTGATATGTTTTCCAACTTCTGTTCATATTCAGTAAGAGATCTTTGTGAATTGGATCAATCATTGGATTTTTTTAGCCCTATTTTTCACATGAGGTTTCTTTAGAAGCCATTAAATCATATTTAATAGTCTGCACTGCATCTAGGAAATCAATCTTAAGAGAGGTTCTATAGTCAGTGACAAGTGTATCCATTAAGTTGAATGCACTTTCCACTAATGGGCCATGGAAGCAGCTAAGGCAGGCTTTGACCAATTTAGCCAATGTAGGATACTTATAATCATTTGTGAAATCATCTTTTAAATTAAAAACTTTAGACCAATATTTATCAATTGTACACTTGACTTGATTTCCACTTTCATCAGATGTGTAGAGCATTTCTTTGGTGATATCAATATCACTCTGGTATAACCTTATTTCAGCTTCTACTTTTGACTTTTCATTATCACTAAAAATATGGGACATAAAAGATGATAATTTTTCAAAAGCTAATATTGTACTGGTTTTACCTCTTAGCTCTGGATCTAATGCTGTAAAACTAATTAGATATGAATTTTTAAGGGGTAATTTCTGTTTCATATGCTGTGCTGTATTAGTATAAGCTTTCATCAGAGAAATTTGGAATTCTTTTGCTATTGGATGATTTTTTGATAATTTCTTCAGGAGAGTGGAAGCTTCTGCACCAGTAAATATTACTTTGCTAGGTAGATGGAATTCTGGATTTGTGACATCAACCTTTAATAAATCATTATAAGATGTGCACTCTATATTTTCTGGCTTCATAAAAAAAGAGAAAAATTTTGCCATCAATTTATAAATACTGGAATGTATTAAATGAAGCATTGGTTTTTTTGTTTCAAATAATTTAATATATGTGTTGAACTCTGGTAATACTGCTGAATATAATGCCATATGCAATAAAGTTTTGTTTTGCATAACAAATAACCCATTTAGTATTTTTTTTTTCCGAGCTAAAGCATCCTTTGTGAGTTGTTGGGAATGCAAGCAAGAATACACCCCTTCAACAATTTTTTTCTGAGCTGCAGAAATATTTATTTTATTGTATACAGTTTCAACATAAGAAAAATAATCCCCTTTATCAGTTTTATCCAAGTAGTGAAAATAAAATGCAATAAGAGCATCCCACAGATCTTTGATTCTTTCTAAAACACATAAAATGTACACCCACCTATGGTCTGGTCTCTTCAAGGGCTTAAGTTTTTTAATGGCAAGGGATTCACAGATTTTGAAAAAATTCTCTTTTACTGCAGCTTTTCATATCAAAATAGATGTCATCAAACAAATCTTCTAAGTATCTATCAAAACATGAAGCAAATTTTTTTGCACAGTTATTAGCTGTGTGACATGTGTCACCATCAATATCTAATAAGTGGGGTGCTTTGTTTGATCGTAGTCTGGTTTCAACACCCTTTATTTTTCCACGCATGGTGTTACATGAGTCCATTAATACACTAATTAAGTTTGCCCATGGAATATTATTATCTTCAATAGTATTAACAACTGCTTTAAAAACAGCTTCTGAATTGCAAGATTCCATCTTTAGAGATGCAAAATGATGAACTACAACTTCATTTTGATTGTTGTCATAAAACTCCACCAATATTGCCAGTATACTTTCTTGAGCATTGCTAGTACTTTCATCCAAATTTAGAGAAAATGGAGTCTCCTTTTAAGTTTTAATGATATTTTCTTTAATAGTTTTTGCGAGCCCATATTTCATCTTTTAACATGCAGTAGTCCTGGACATTTCCAACGAGTTTAGTGCCGTCTGATCGCGGCTCAACTGTTTGCAGAGTTCAATTAAATTGGGAGCTACATTGAAAGAAAGAGAATTCTAGGCGATAAACGCCACTATATCCAATGGCCGAGCATCAGTCTCCAGTAAGTCATCAGTATTTTTTGAATTAGCATAATTACTTAAAGTCATTGAATGTCTAATGCACTTTGAATATTTTATGTGCGTCACAGTTTTAGAATGATTTGTGAAAGCCTTGAATCCTTCCCCACCATACTTCAGCAGTGAGTTACAAAAAACACAATATGCTTGTCCAGCAACATTTATTTTCTTGCACCATGTGCCAATGGTATCCCCATTACCATCTCTCCGTTCAATCCAATTCCACCTAAATGCATTCCGGACACCTTCTTCTAATTGTATAATATCACTATTTATATCGAGAAATTTCATAGTGAAATTCTCTTGCGTACATAAATAAAAAAATATTTCAATAAACGAAACGAAAAATTTACACGTGCATCAATAAATGAAACGAAAATTTTACACAGCGGAGAAAAAAAAGTTGCAAAGCGATCAATGACAAATAGCTAATACGGCGAAAAATTCCCCTTCTCTACTTATTGGCGCCACGCCAGGAGAGATAAGACCTTTGAACCCAGAGTCACGTGATCGCACATCTGGTCAAACGAAGTCTCTCCCTTTTTTTCTGCCGCGCCTACTTGCCGAAAAGAATCCAGAAGAGAATGTCCGAGAACCGGGGGAATGAGTCATAACTCGCAATAAGGAAAGAACAAAAAAAGTTTTTTCCCCCTTTTCTCGCATGAAAGGAAAAGTTTTCACCACACACACTGACCTTGCGTTTTCTGCTTTCAAAGCAAACAAAATTACCCAGATCAAAATAAATAATTCATTATTATTCCTACTTCCTTTTGAACGACGATCCCCGGAATTTCCGGGTATCGAAGTTCAAAATCCCCGGAGCACAAACACCCCTGATCCATTGTATTGAGAATTCATTTGAAACTTTCAAGCCCTTTATTATATGTTAAAACTTTTTTCAATTTTTAATAAATAGTCTGCATGCAAGATATAAAAAAGGAATTAAATGACACTGATAAAGTCATATTACAAAACAAGATTAATTATTATAAAGATGCACAATACTTAGTTATTAATAATTAACAATTTAAAGAATAATTTGGAAAAAATCTATTAAAAGGCAAATTCAAAAAACCTTAAATGCACTTATGCAAGAGCTTAAATATGAGTTGGATCAAAACATTTAACAAAAGCACACTTTAATAATATTAAAATAATGAAACCTATCCCTTACTTAGATTCTGCTTCTTTCTTAGCAAGCTTCTTAGCAGCTTTTTCAATAGGTAACATCTAAAAAAATTAAATATACATGTTTCATACATTTTTAACAATTGAAAAATACTTCAATAAAATGGAATATACAGAAAAAATAAAAATGTACAAAGCAATAAGTCTTTTTTGTACAAATTAAAAAATTTATGTGGTAATATGTTTTGAAAACAAACTCGCAAAGAAATTGTTAATGAAATTTATATAACATAAATCACTAATTATTTTCAAAATTGATTATCATAATTTCCAAAAATTACTTAATTGATACTCTTATTTTAATATGATTATGCTGTAAGTAATATGATTTTGAGGTATGCATTCATTTATTAAATACACACACACACATTGTCCGTGTATATCATGCTATGCTATTGAAATTTTTTATTAATAATGTATGTGGTTAGATATCTTTAATTATTCAAATAATATATAATGAATATTCTTACACTTCATGTGTAAGATGCATGCCACAGAATAAAATAGCATTTTATACTATTGTTTGTAAGTTAATATAGGAGAGACCAGAAGCAAACAAAACACTAAGCAGAAAAATAAAAAAGAATAGGGGAATGGGTGTAAAATACAATATAAGAGAATTAACTCAGTAACTCAACAGCTCATGAGGGCCAAGGCCTACTGTGCCCATATCAGTATATGTGACCTTGGGTGCTGAGATGCATCAGCAGATGTTCCGGCCGGGTGGTCGGTCTGATGAGAAACCCTCAGTGTTGAGTTCCAAAGCTAGCTTGGTACTCATTTATCAACTTACTGAAAGGATGAAAGACTGAGTCGACCCCGCCCAGCCCGGGGATTGAACCTCAGACCTGTGGTGTGGAAACATGATGCACTACCACTCAACCACTGGGCTTCACAAGAGAATTAGTAATACAAAATAAGTTCAACGTACCATCCAAACATTATTGTTAGCTACTTATAAAAGAAAATTGTCAAAGTAAAAATCTGTAAAATGCTACGATTGGAGCTTCAATATGCAAATAATGGGGAAGGGGGGCAAAATCCATGTCTTAGTTTTATAACCATGTGATTATTCTATAAGATACTAAATATTAAAAAATACTTCCAAAAAAAAAACACTGCCATGCATTTAAATATTTGTATGTACAAAACTAAACATATAAAATAGTTCTTTAAAAAAAAATTATTTTAAATTTAATTATTAGTAGCATTATTATTCTATCAGAATATTTAAAAAATAAAATTCAACCAGGAAGAGAAAAAAATCATTCTATTTAAATATTACAAATAAGATTTTTAAAAATATATTTCAATTTTACATACATCACTTTCTTCATCATCCTCATCAGAATCAGATTCTTCAGCAGCAAAATCATCTCCTAAAACATCGTCATCTAACCCATTTAATCCCTAAAATATCCACAAATGTTAATAATATATGAAGAAATTCAATTAGACTTACAATCAATTATAATAAAATCATTTTTAAAAATCATAAAATATAAGAACCTGTTCATCCTCCTCATCAGACTCTTGAAAGAGTTCTTGTTTGCCTTTTGGTTTTAGCCATTTTTTATTATCATCTGAAAAGAGTTTTGATTTCTTGGAAGATTTTTCTTCAATGTCCTGATCATCACTGCCATCAAATAAATCATCCTCAAATTTAACTTTTTTTGAAGTAGATTCTTCCTCAGAAATAAATTCCTCATCTATGTGGAGAAATAAATTGATGTAACAGTAAATATAAAATAGATGTAAAAAACAAGCTTTAGAAAGAATATGGAATGAAATAATAAAAATACCAAATGATGCTAGTTTTTATTTCATTTATTCATGCAGGATAGTAATTGATATACTGGAGGTTAATTATTGTGAAATCTTAACACAATTTTATATGCATCTATATTAAATAAATAAAAAAAAGCAATAGAGAAATTTCAAAAGACAGCATATACCCGATTTTTCAGATAGGCAAACACATTTAAATTAAGACCATCAAAGTATTAATATTTTAAATGTTATTTAATAACATTGAATTCAGACATGAAAGAATCAAGTTCTTATATCAATTTAAGTACTTTAATTGAGAATGTTTAAAAGATAAAATCTTTCAAAAGTTTTTTCAATAATTAAACAGTCTAAAAACAAACAGTCAAACATCTTATAAAAAAATAACAGGAATAAAAATTTCACAGAGTGAGTGTACTTTAAGCTTTCAAAGGATCCCATGAAGCTTTAAATATAAAACTTAAAGGGGAGGGGGTTTAAATTTGAACATATTCTATACTCAATTGAACCAAGTATTAATTAATCAGTATCAATTTTCAATCTAAAAAAGAAAAAACTGCACAAAAACGGGAAATTAAGAGTTGTAAGCAGTCCCACTAATCCGAACTAATTTGGATCGAACCCTGTATGGATCAGGCGGAGTTTTATCATATAATTTCATATATTGACTTTATGAGGCATATTAAATGTCTGATGCTTCAAGAGTTAAAGGTGAGAAATTATGTATTCTAGTACATTGCAATTTAAACTCCACTGAAGTGTGACTGTGATTGGAGGTAAAATCGATATGACGGGCAGCATGTGAGTAATAGTGGAAGAGTAGTGACCTAGACCCCTCACGCCTAGACCTACGCATTCCTCTTAATTTCTATGAGTCACTGTGCCACCTACTACTGCTGAGTGATGTGTTTGGTGCAATGTTATTGTTTTTGTGCACATGCCCTTACCCTGTGTTTTGTGAGTCCTTGTGAGATGTGTGTAGTGTAATTTCTTTGTATTCTGCACTTGTCTCTGCTATTAATCATCATGGCAAGCGAGCATAAACATAACTAGTGTACATTAAAAGAAAAACTAGAAGTGTTGAAGACTTGACAAAAGTGAAAGTGCCACTTAGTTATCAAAAAAGTTTGGTGATGGGTAAGCAACAATTTCCGATTGGAAAAAGAAAAGTGATAAAATTGAACAGTTTTGCACAACCACAAGTGAAAAAATGATTGAAAAATGTAACAAAGCGACAGGGCCATCTTAAGAAAAATTAGACATGGACGACAGTGAGAAGGAAGGGGATGCACTGACTAAAGTTGTTCCACACACTGTCGCAGCCAGCGCCCTTGACCTCACTTTGTGCTGCATTGAGCAACATGTCAAAGCAACCCCAATAGATGTTATGTTTATACGGCATTAGTGAAACATTATTTCTTCAAGCCATTTTAGTTGTGGCATCAGAAGATCACTGACTTTCTCTAACATAATGATTTTCTTTTTACGTTTTATGTAAATGCTGTACAGAACATGGATTCTACATATGTGAGTAACTTTGAACTTGTTTCAATTCTAATTTTGGATTTTTAGTTAGACACCAAAACTGAAAAATTACAAGCTTTTTAAATGTACATAAACATATGACATAACTTGAAAAAAAATGTTTTCTTTACTTTTCCCAGTTCAGAAATTTTTTTTACCCTAGGCCTGATTGGATTGGACGGATTTTCGGAATACTTTACTGTACTTTATAAAATGGTACAAATTTGGCCAACAACTTTTAATTAACAAAAAACTTTTACAAAATGCTCTTAGGCTTCCATACACTTCTCCATATTATTTTGCTAAAAGCAACCATAGTGCATCTCTTTTGAGATAGTTAACAGGCAAATCCCAGAATTCATCAAAATGTTTTCTCTGGATTGAAATCTAGTAACCTTATTTCTGGCTCCGAGGAATCACTAAATTTTATATACATTAATATAGTAGCATTGCTTAAGTTTTTCTGTCATTTTATCAAAAATGACTATTCGACAGCACTCACTTAGCACTTCTTAAGAGAAGAGTACATTTCATATTATTTTTATGCATTTTTCTACAATCTCTTAAAAACTTGATAACTTTTAAGGTGGTTTTTATTCTCGCCCAAAAACTAATAAAAACTTTAAGCTGATTTATCTCAAAGCAATATATACACTGGTGTCCAAAAGTTAAGCATAATTGATAATTATGTGAATAAAGAAGGAACTGTAAATCAGAATGGCG